>JAQFXU010000044.1:0-114917 GCA_034693705.1 Spatulosminthurus flaviceps | reverse complement strand
ATATACTTCTCCGGACATCCAGGTTCCCTTAAAATCTTCCCTTTCTTGGCTGATTCGATAGCACTGGCCTGAGTAGTACAAAGATTCTGTTTCAACACTAAAGGACCCCAGTTGCAGCACAGTCTTCTCATCAACATTTCCAGCAACTAATCTTCTCAATGTTCCAGTAATACCAATCTGAAAACTGTCAGGGAAGTTTTTGATCACTTCCAAAATTCATAGTCCCTGTTTAAGTATTATTTCTGTTTATACCACAGCACAGGTTCACCAGATCTATCAAACAAACAAAATTGCATTCAATCTCGCAGCATAGAACAAATTGTATGTATGTATATACTGTACTGTCCGTACAGTAGAGGACTTTATTGATTTGGGCTGTTGCCCCTTCAATAATGTTTTTACAAATATTTTATGCATTAATGCTAAATAAAAGCAGCATAGAACAAATTCTTTTCATCAAAAAATCTTGGTAAGTACGCAAATATATACACATAAAGAGAATAGCACAGCAAACCAAAACTCATCAGTTAATAACAATAATAATAAAATTATCCTACGGGACTACTCCTACGAGAAATGATGACATCTTGGATCGCTTTGGACTTTATAAAACAATTATTGTTATAGCTATAGCGATATAATTAGTTCTCGTGCAAAAAAACAGCTTAATTTATATTCGTGGTCCCTAGGAGTAAGTATTATAATTAAATGTCAGTCTATACGAGACCTTGTCTAATTTTATTTATTTATTATTTTATTGAATATTTAACAATGATAATTAATAATAACCTAATTATTAATTCTGACTTTGACACAGTAAACATTACAAACCTTTGTAGAAGTTGAAATTCCGGTGAAGTAAATTTAAATAATAAAAAGTTTTTATTCCTCCGATATCTTTGATCTTTCGTTCTGGAAAAATATATTGCGCTTTTGGAATTTAGAATCATGTACGGACAAATTGTCGTAACTTTTAAAAATAACTAAATAATTCAGACTTATTTTGATGATGAGCAAAACCAAATGATTTCAACTTGGGAAAAATATAGAGATGAGAAATGAGTGTGTATTCTGTGTATGTATATTTTGCTACAGGAATAATTTGAAAAGAAGGAATTTGAAGACGATTCCCGCTGTTTGAATCACGCGAGATAGGGACTTCCAACTCCATGACTATTTGAGTGTGTTAAGGCTTAGATAATAATGTGGACGATGTGACAAGGAAAAACCTCGGTAAAGATTCAAAACATGCAGAGAGAGAGAGAGAGAGAGAGAGAGAGAGAAAAGAAAGTTTTGGGTAAAAGCCCAGACCTGGTGAAAATTGGCTGGAAGTTGTTGTTTATTGTGTGTTTCTTCTTCCTCTTGTCTCGTGTTTTCAAATTACATCTATTTCAAAAGCCTACTAAAGCTCAAAATAATACATTTATTTGTTTACATTATTCCACCTTCACCTACATTTTAAACTGAGAAATCTCTCTCCAAATAATAATACAATTAAATTAACTAACCTACCTCCACTTAATTTGTGATATTGAACGTTGATACTAATACCATTGCTCGTAAATATGATAATAATTTATTCTTAATAGTTAGAGCTCAACTCGGTGGTTCTTAAGTACTTTCACCAATATATTAACTTGTAACTTTAAGTTATAATAACTAAAAACGACATTCTACTCAATTAACAAAATAATATTAACTACAATAAAATTATTGCTCTCAACTGGTTGTTCACGTAATTTCTAGTCCTTACTAATTAAATAGACTAACTACTACGGGAGAATTTAATTTTTTAGATCCATCAAAAAATTCCTGCTTCTTGATGTTATCGGAAAGGAAATGGTACAAAATAGATGGAGTTAAGAATAAGAATAATAATTTATAATTTACTGATTGTTAAGAAAACTTGGAGAAAAAATGACTCCTTACGTAACTTCCTCAAAACCATTACATCTTTAAAAATAGAAATGTGCTGTACGAAAATAAAATAAAATAAAATATTTTCTAGGTCAAGGCCAAATAATATTGCCAAAATATAGTCTCATGGGATTCAGTATAAACACACGGGTATATTAAATTTGCGAATGTATTAAGATGAGGAATATAGGAAAGTCTAATATATTGCTCTAGAAAATATCCAGGGAACTTGTAATTAGTATTTTCTCTTTCAAAATCATCTTATAGCATTATCCAAGAAAAATTTATACTGGGATTTTTAAAATTATGATGCATCGCTAAAATCTGGATGAAGTTAATTCGTTAAAGCAAACTAATGATGGAAGTCGAAATAATAAATCACGGACTCAAAAAAACTATTATGGTCAAGTAAAGTGTTTGGTGAAAGATGTGAAGAGGAAAGAAAGTCATTCAACGTTTGTCAAAACCACGGTCACGTATAGGTAATCATAAACATAAAGTTATCTATCTTTCAATGGTTAGAGCATGGAACTTAGCTGCTGATAATTTTCATGCTATTTCATTGATTCATTGTTTATGGTAATATTTCTTAATGATGATTATTATTATTCATAATCTCAATCAATCAAATGAGTTTGTAGAAATATTGCATGGGAAATACATTGTTATTAAGTTAATGCTTGGCTGATTTTTTATAAGTGAAATATTGGTTGTAAATTATAGACTCCGGTTCTTTGACGAATAAATTGGAACTCTTGTGGGATATCTTTACTATTGATTACACATGTTTAAAAAAGAAGGAAACATGAAGCTTTGATGTTATTATTCAAAGGATTACAATATATATTGTTATGACATTATTATTTCCTGGAGAAGAGCTTGTATTTTAAATAGCATGTTTATTAGATTAACTGTACACACTGTGAAACAGAAATAAATAGATGGCTATGGTGTTGATGACATGCTGGATGGTCAAAATCATCAAGTTATAATTTTATTTCTATAGCATTGCTTCTTTACTTGTTTTTAAACTACCTTTGGGTATTTATAAGCTATGCTATATCAGTTATTAATGATATAGAGTAGAAAATTGAAAGAATTTACAATATAATTTGAAAGTTATTGTAATGTTTGAGTATTTATTAATATATAGATATAGCTTATTAATATTAATAATTAGCTATTTATGTAATTTGTATGAATAGATTCAAGTAAATTAGATCTAGCTTATAATATAATGTAATGAAAAGAAAGCTAAATAAGCGCTATGCTGAAATGCGGATGTGAAAAGCCTGCTTTTTCTTCGAATATAAACTCAAGCAAATTAGATATATGTGACTTATAATATATAATGAAATGAATGCTAAATAAGCTATGCTGAAATGCTGATGTAAAAAGACTGCTTTTTTCTTCGATTGTATATGTTTTTGGGCATTGGATTGAGTTTGTGTATTAATTTATTTTGAATAAAAAAGAAACTATAGAACTGAAATGGCATCGCCAGGTCACGAGCGCCAGCGGTTACACTCATTTAGTATTCAATACTGAGGTTTATTGTTTGCAAAAATTACAAAATAGTAATGAGGCTGCATTTCATAGTTGAAACTCTCAAAAAAAAAAATTCAAGAAGTGGATTACTACTTGGAATTTAGAAGCACAAGATTTAGGCGATAAGTAGAAAATGCTATAAGAAAGTATAAAGAAGCTCCTCACGCTCCAAAAACTATTAAAAGTACTTATAAGAGCGTTGAGAAGGTTCTCATCGCAAGATCAAAGTGAGTAGAATTCCTTGTCATTCTATAGCCCCTACTTTACTACGCCCAATCTTTGATGCGTACATGTTCTAGGAAATCAACTTGTTGATATATTTTGAATATAGATGATACAAGTATATCTATAGGCTGATCCCTTGAAGACAGGAATGTGGGGGATGTATGACGTATACCTTGGGAATTAGACTGAAAACGAGAAGAGAGATTTTAATTTAAACGGGATTGAATATAAACCCCGAACATATGACTCTGTGGCATTGGGGGACACTGCGTAAATGTACCAAATGTGTGAAATAATTTAATCGCACATGCAGCTCTTTCAAAACGATTTTTTTTCTTCCACATATACGCAGACTGCACACGCACAGATTCTCCTTGAGAAGTTCTACCTTTCAAATAGACTCGTATAGAGTGAGAGAGAAAGAGAGAGAGAGGCTATTCTTTTTTTTTCCTCTGCAGCTTAGAAAAGTACATGGGACTTTTCAGGTATTTTAGACTATATAAGTGAATGGTTGTTGGGAAGAAGAAATCATCAAGCAGATTGGTACACAGAGGCAAGGAACATATAGGAGTTAAGGATTTCGGGAGGAAAGGGGCAGAGAGTGGGGACTCACCATCAACCCAAAGACAAGTTAATTTTGCAGAGGCTCGGGTGTCGGAGTATTTCCTTTAGGTTTTCGGGCCGGGCTTCTTGGACCGACAGCACGTGCTGCGATGTGATGATTTTTTTCTTTTTCCATTTTTTCTCTCCGTCTCTCTCTCTCTCTCGCTTCTTTACCATGGATGGGACAAAAATAGATATTGTAGTTAGGAGCTATGAAGAAAATAGCAGCTGTATCGGTACATTTATCTGTATATTTCGTAACAAAGCTTAGAAGTTAGAGAGAACCAGAGACTCAAATGATGCATCCTTCTCCCGGTAAATGTATGCAATCTCTGCAGGATCTTTATACCCCTGGAAAAAACATACAGGAGTTATAGTAACGTGTAGGACATGTTATATTTTACAAGAATAAAACACCAAATCATGGAACACGGTCCCTAAAGAATTAAAATTTAAAAATCATTATTTCCCATCACTGTAGAACACACACAGTGAGAGAGAGAGAGAGAGACAGAGAAGGGATACAAGTCATCTGTATATAACTATTTCTCTTACAAATCCACCGCTTTCATCTACAAACACACATTGCTCCCTCATAGTCATTGAACACGCACACACACTGTTTTCACCAACAACGGCCTGTAATAATTTTATTTCTAACTTTATGCATGCATTATATAAATTCCCAACATTGTATAATCATAGTAGTAATTTTACTCATCCCAGTCTTATTCCTTTACAAAGTACTTGCTAAAAAGCTCAACATCAGTTTCCATCACTCACTACATAGCTCAAATGTCCTATATACTCTAATGTTTTACAACATTATAATGCTAGGAAGAAAAAATCATATACACATTCATGTTTTACGAATGTTTTTCAGGACTTTGAAAATAGCAAAAGGATTCTCTCCGCAGGTTTTTTTTTAAAGCGTTGCAAAGCTTCTGATCGCAAGTCGAGGATATTTTGCATGGGACGTGTGTGTGTGTTTTTGTAGAACTAATGCGTATGGAGCTATGCTTTTTATTCGAGTTCCTCTCTCACCATACTATCAACACATTGTGAAACGTTCGAGCTGCTACTTCCTATATGCACTCACTCTCAATTTATGCATACGTAAAAGCTTATATAAAGGGTAGATACAGGTACACTTCGTATGTGACCTATGTGTCAGAGGTAGAGCAGCTGACATGTGGGCTCACCGCTGTTACTCCTTCTCGTTGCTGGTTCCATGAGAGTGTGTGGCTTATATTTCAGTAGTGAGAGAGAGGAAAAGAGAGAGAAGAAAAACGTATGCTCCTCCAAAATACAACCATTGCTGTTTTGAAGACATAAAGCATATCATCTTTATTACCAAACTATGCATTAACTTTTTCACCTATCTTCTTCCATGTCATTTTCTCCTCCTCACTCTTTGCCTCTCTCTCCCATTTCTATATACAGCAGCCTATGTAGTAGGATTTCCTATGGGAAAACGTATATACAGTGAAAAGGTATAAAGTGTTTAGTAACATTTTTTTTTTACAACAAATCCATTCCTTCCAATGGTAAATACATACGTAGCTTTTCACAAATCTCGATTAAATAAATCCAAAGCTTTACTACCCTTTTCTCTTTGTAAGAAAAAAAGTTGATGATAATGAGTCACATTTATTATTTTTGAAAACATGGTGGGTCAAAATTGTACAGGGATATAATAAGTTACTCATAAAATTGTTTCCAAAAATTTAATGCAAAAGGAGATTTGTCCTTTTACTTTTGTCTCTATATATACCTCCTTGGTTGCAAAAGTATATAAGTTTATGAGCTGTTACGTCGGAAAGTTTGCGTTTATTTACTGAGAGAAGTTGTGTAGTTTGTCATCCTAATATAAAAATTACCTTTGGCAAAAGATGAGGTTTGAAAAAACAGCTGCTGCTTTTAGTCAGTCGTTTTTATATATAAATATGTCCCTTGAAAAATATATATTGAATTTTTTTTGTGTCTGTGCACACAAAATGTTTTGTAGTGGAGGATTTTTATAGGAAAAAATATATATAAAGGATAGAGTGGAGGCGACAGGAGAAGTGAGACGACACGATGTATATTGCTATAGTGTTGAGTGGAGATATAGATGCTACATTATCTGTCCTTTTAGTGCAAGTAATTCATGTGGGTATTTATCGACACTTAATGAATACCTAGACTGGATCATAATTTGGTCATTTCATTAAATTATTCTCCTTCCCAAGTTATACTGATACCTTTCGAGAGTGTATAACTTGTTCAAGCCTAGTCCAATAAACAACCTATGTGGTTCTTATAACTACGTTTTTCCATGTATTTTTTTTGGCATATCTTTTTTATTTTCCCTCCACACCAAAAATGTTAGGTTACCACTCCTATAGCTTTTACATACTAATTTACCTATTACTATACAGCCCTTGAGTGGATATACTAGAAAAAAAAACTTGAATTTTTTTCACTCAAGTATTTCTAACTTGAAAAACTCATTGGTTCAATTTTTTGTTATGGTAAATGTTATGGTGTAGTTTTAGGGGTTGAGAGACTTGTACATACTGTATCTGTGTAAAAATGGGAAAGACTTATAGAAGAACGCCAATGTTTCCTATCAACTGTATCAGCTGCCCACACAAAGGCACGAAATGTGATTGAAATTTTTCAATTTCTCTCTCTCTGTCTCATTCTTGAGCGTGTGTATATATACAATATATATCAGCCCGATTCTTATTACGCTTGTGATACGTACTTGTCTTACAGCCTTTTAGTAGTAGGGGGAAATGAGGGAAGATAAATGACATAAATACTTATTCCTTCTCCTCCATGACTATATGCAGATTTATAAGTATTTAAAACCAGTATTTAAAATATAATATTCAAGGAAGATATTAGAGTTGATGGTTGTTGCAAGTAGATAGATTTTGCGAGGAGAGGAAAAGCTTGAAGAGATGAGAGCAGGAGCGGTCGTGGAAAACTTGATGTTTTCCTACTCGTCAAATCTTTTGGAATGAGGAATGAGCTGGTCTTACTTTACTGGCTACTTCAACTATACTTACAATTAGTTGTAGGTTCTTTCTTACGTATCTATTCCCATGTGTACACAATGCATATGATCTTTATAAACTCCGTTGTAGTCGCTCGTATATGTAGTATATGCACGTACTTGTCAATAGGAAGGTCCAAGAGAATAGGAAAATGTATAGTGCATAAGTGAGTAAGGGAAACTCTACACGCTTCATTAACGGACTGATAGGTTTTGTGTAGCAGGTAAACTGTCTTCTATATTTACATATCTATTTAATGTAAATATGGATCTTATTGGTAGAGTGAGAAGAGGAAAAGGCTGCTACATAGGTACTTGTGTAAGGCCAGGGAACTGCAGTAAATTTTATTGTTATCAAAGAAAGCAGTTGAATTACCATGCAAATTACATTATAGGTACAGTTGCAATTCCTCGACTTTCCTTGAGTATATAATTGGCATTATTGGTATATTGGCGTCATGCATGAAACCAGACGGGGCAGAGATGAGTTGCCTATGAGGATAGAATAGTTGTCAAGTATTTGTATACATGACTTGATAAGTCTAACTACTTGCTGTCTTATCGTGGTAAATAATTACTATTTTATGTGTTATCTTGAGTCACTCCACGCCAGCCTTTAGCCATATAGTATGGTTCTCAAGGCGAGAGTAGAGTATACACATTCTTTCCAAAAGGTGTACTACATAAAGTCTAATAAGTATATGTATGTTTGTAGACCCATAGGAGAGGCCAATGCATTTAATGCTCTTTTTATCCATACATATTGTACATATATACGGGTCAGGTTTAAGTATGTGCGAAATACCTGTGGATACGTATGATTATGGTTGTTTTGTACGTACTTATGCACGTCCCCTCCTTGTTACAGCTTTGTCAAGATTTTAGTATCAACTTGTATTCTACAAAGGAAAGAATTTATTAGCTAAATTCCCCAAGATTTTTTCTCCACCCTCCTATACTGCATGTACAGTCCCGTGCTAACTGTCACCAAAGCATGGTCGCACGATGGCATCTCCACTATATGAAATGAAAACAAAATGAGAATTACATCAACAGATGCACTCGTTTCAGTATCCTTCAATCTACTTATGTTGGCTTCTTCACTTTACTATCACGGCTCTCCATAGAATATGTATGATACATATGTATGTACCATGTGTATATGTATTGCTAAACCACTATATTGGAGGATTGTCACGACATTCTCAAGTTTTTCCCTTCCTCAAGCTAGGTATATACTACTCTCACGGATAAGGAATATTCTCTTGCTAGTTGTTTAAGCCAATTAAAAACTTTTATGCGATTACTGCAATGCACTTTTCACTTCTTCGCACAACACCTTCGTATCTATAATGTATTGGGATTTTCACAGCTTGTATAATATACTGCACCTTACTAAAAGTGGCTCTATGAGTAATTGAGTGGATATGAAATTTTTGTATTCCAGGTTTTTTTTTACAATATAATGAAACTAACTGTGAGCCCGTAAGAGCCTCCGAGGTATACGTTCTGGAGTCTGGAGAAGTAAAGGATGGAGTTGATGAAGAAGTTCCAATGGTGGATCACTAAAGAGTCCGGCGATTCCTTCTTTTGGGGAAGTAGAAGATTTGGAGGGGAAATGTTGGAAGATAAGTTGATTGAGAAGATGTGGACACGAGAAGAGGGCTGGGAGGAAGTGGAAAGACATTGAAATGGTAAAAAGAGACCAAGTGTGCCATGTCAGGAGGTATGTAAAAATTTTAATTGATTTTCTGATTGCACTTCTATATTTATACATACATCTATATATATTTATACAAAAGGTGATGGCTGCAGGGGGAAGTTGTTGGGTACGTCGTATGTAGCGTATAGCTCTCTGCATGTTTGGTAACAACTGTGTGGAAAGACAAAATAAAAAAAATTCAAGAGAAATTGATGATTTTTTATTGAGGAAAGCTTCTCTTCTATATGAAAGTTAAGTGAAGATGGAGGTTGAATTGAATTAGGAAGGGAAGGTATACAGAATAAAAAATAAAATAGCATTTTTCCTTTGTAATTGTGAACGAGCTAAAAGGACTTATTACTCTACTCAACCAAATAGGGCAAGAAGTTGTACGAACTCTGAGGTGGCTATTGGATATTCGTCGTGGTGTACTATAGGAATAGGAATCCTGACAAGCGTTAAATACACATTCCGGGTACATTTAGTGAGTAAATGATGTTCTTCGCCTTCCTCATCACTCTCATCTACAAGAGACGAACACGACCCTTGACTATTGTTGCACTCTCGTCCTCGTCCTGCATCTCCATCAAGACAACATTGCATCACTTGCACCAGTCTCAGCTCCTGCTCCTGCCTAAACAATTACTCGCACTACTGCTACAACTACTACAGCAACAACAACAACTACTACTACTACCGCAACAGCCAACACTCGAGCATTATCAGAAGCAAGTTAAGTTTGAGCGACCCACGAAGGAATGAGTGGAAAACCTCCGCATACTCAGCTCATGACAATCCTACCCATTGAGATCATCGACAGGACCAGTCTCCTCCGCATCTTGTCCCTTTGACCTCGAATTTTCTATTTGACCCGGGTATTTACATTATTTTACCCTCACCTCCCTATACTAGCTTACCTATACAAACCCACTCCGGATTTTCCCATTTCCTCCAATTTGACCTCATTCTTACTCAAACTGCAAGTTCATCTACACGATCCTGGAATTTCAAAAATTTAAAAATTTCAACTTGTCAATTAACCTTGCCCAAGTTACATCTTGCAAGTCTGGAGGAAATGTCCTGGGAACCTGAACTTTGACCTTTAAAATCCCACCCGACCCCGTTTAAGTGTCTCCCGTACTTTGTAAAATCTGCCGACATGTCCATAGGAAACTTCCCCATCTCATTGCTGTACTAAAATTGTGTGCTCTTTGAGGATCCTTTGCTGTTTTGGACGTGCTAATAATATAAGTCCTTGTTGTATGTGTAATATACTGAGTCAGTCATTGCCGTACTCACCCGCCCTCTTTATCCATTGCTGTGTATATATACTTATGCGATTCATATATGTGCGTGCCTGTGTGTCGGAATGCTATGGATGCACGTGACTATTTCTTGACCCTCTTTTCCCCACTTGACTGCTAACCAATGTTACCGACATTATGGTTAATGTTACCCGGCCCTTGACGGGATTTGACCAAGGTACATGCAACGAAACCCTCCCAACGGAAATTCCTCACTACTCCAATCACAACAACAATGACAAGTAGAACTACGAACATGGCTACACCGACACTTTTTCTCATCTTTGAGTTCTCAATTTGACTTTCTTTTCTTGACTCTCTATGTGTGTGTGTGTGTGTGTGTTGAGCTATGTGATCCTGTTGCTCACTAGTACTCACTCATTCAACTGCAGTTCTTATGTCTTAGTTTGTAGGAAGAGGAGAGATATAAGCACCTTTTAGGTGTACAGGGGTTCTCAATGTTCTTAGGCAAAAATATACCCTTTACCTACACATACCTCTTGCACTCAGATTAGTAGAGACACAAACCCTCTCTATCTCTCTCTCTCGCTCTCTTCCATATACAACCACATACAGAAACTCTTCTTCGCCCGCTCACTCACTACTACTCACTTGCTACTCACATACACTCGGTCCCATATACAAATCCCATCAACTCGTTTTCCCTCGTTCAATCGTCTCACTCACTTCACTCCGTCGTCCGTCGGCTTCCTGCTTCAGTCCTTGTTGTTCGCAAGTAATGTAATAATTTGTTCGTGCCTATAACTATGTGAAAGAATCTCGTCTCTTCTTCTACTTCTTCGTCGTCTTGGGCAGTGAAAAAAAATATTTTCGATTCAATTCGAAACCTTTGTGTTTCTATCCCCCCACACATATATAAATAGTTATATACATATACACAAATATATGACCAGGAACCTCGTCTAAACTCTCTATATTTCTCCTCAACCTGTCTCTCTTTCTCTTTCTCTCCTTAATACTGGCCCATGTTTGACATCGACTCTGGTGAATGTGCCTAAAAACTTTGTCCATTCAGTTGATTCAATTTAATGGTGACTGATTGATTGGCCATGCGGATTAGTTGTCGACAAAGTGATTCTTCTACGTTTACATTGGAAATGCGCTTGTTTTCCTCTCCGCCTTTTGGACACTGACTTGTGCTGGGGTGAGTTGCTACTTTTTTTATACATTCATTTCTCATCCCTAAATCTCCATGCCTCATTCTCCCTTCCATGGAGCTTTATAGCTCTTGTCTTGGAACGGTCCTTCCAGAAGCCTCGCTCCCTCTTCTACAATATACGTGTAAGCTCCCTCAAATCATCACTCCACTTTTGTCCACTTTCATTTACATTAATTACTAGAAAATGCTCAACCATGAGGATTTTTTATTCTTCCTAAAGTTTTGTTACAATTTGCAAAAATTTTGACATGCAAAAATGATGGTCAATTTTGATCAAATATTCCATATAGATGAGGTTTCATAAGATCATTTCAATTTCTCATAAGTATGAGTATTCCTACTTAACATAACATTGTGGTTGTAGGATTTTGTCATCCTTGTAGGCAAATCAGTTGGAATTAGTATAAAATAATTACAATGTTTACATCTTCTTGTTCTCACACAAAAAATGCAAAATTCATTATATTAGAATTTTAAAGAAGTGATTGGTTAAAAATGGTTCCCGCTTTTTTTTTATTTCGCAGCATATCATATAGTAATGATAGTATTTATTGTAATTGACTCTGATATTGATTCCTCCTCTTCCAAAATTATTTGCATTATTTACTTGAATTAAAATGATTTCTTCTGTTAAGGCAAGGTGAAAAATGTTTTAATGACATAGAAATAATATTGAAAAGAGTAATAGCTCCTTACCCCAGGGCAGTAATAGTTGTAGGCGGGATAAAACTAATTTCAAATACAGGTAAATATTTACCTCAACATGAAACTCTATATGGGGATGAGATGAAAAGGAAGTAGAGAAAAAGTTGAGGGAGTTCACTTCCAACATTTGTATTCATTTCATGAATGTATGGAGGAGGTTATATTGTATTATACGTAAAAGATATCAACCATAATAATATATTGCATATGCATGGATTTTTCTCTAAGCCAATTATTGCATTTTGTAGCCCGCTCATTTTCCCTCACATTTCTTCTTTAATGGTTTTAATGTATACAGACGAAGAAGAACATACATGGGAGAGAGAAGAATCCCCAGAAGCGTAACCTTTCCCAAAAGTGCATTTCAGTTGTCCACCCCAAACAATGTAAAACAAATTGGGCACTTCTTGCAGTAATGAAAATGACTCTCAAGTATTTCTCTATTTACACGTACAAAAATCCTAGATCGACCTAACTTCATCTGTCTCTGTCACTACATATAATTAGAGTAAAGTTGTGAATTTTTTGCCACCATTTGAATTTTTTTTATTATATTGTTAAATGTCAAGATTTTGAAAATGATAGTGAAATTATAAATGTATCTCTATGCATATAATGAAATTATAAAAATTAAAATAGATAGAGGAAATAGATGAGATTCATTTCAGTTGAGAGAAAAAAGGAAGAGAAAAAAACTTCTCTCTCTCTCTCTCTCTCTCGTTTTTCCACGTTAAAAAAGAAACTGTGACTTGTGTCGATAGTGTGTACTTACAAATAATGGTGCAATAAATTACGGTAATAAATGCCGAATTAAAAGCGTACATATAATAATAATATGCGAGGATAAATATGAGGAGCCACCACAAAAAGGTACATGAGGAATCATCTTTGGGGAGAGAGAGAGAGAGAGAGAGAGATGATAAATGGAAGGAAATTCCTTATAGTAAAATAATATAATCTATAAAGCGTACTCAGAAGAAATTTGATTTGAGTACCTTGACCACCAGCTGGGTTTTACGAGTTGAAATTAATTTATTACTTCAAGTAAAATATAAACTACTCATCCAATTTACGGTTACAACCATCCTAAAACTTTTTTTCTTCTTCACTTATATTATTATTATTATTATTATTATATCCATTACAACTTTCTATGATTGTTAATACTCATAAGATCCCCCTCTCCCTATATATTTTACTCTTTAACCTTCCAAATATCTTGTTAGCTTTCAGGTATCCTAATTTTTCCAACTTAGACAACACACATCTTTGCTTTTATTATTATGACACAATTTACATCACATTTTTTAACAATCCCCCAATCATCTCACCCTCACCACACAAGAATCATAATGCCCAGGATATTCTCTCCAATCCAATTCTATAATCAAATTACTCCAATATAGATAAGTAAATATTAAATCATTTCCCACGGCTTGGGTTAGAAAAACTTGGTTTATAGCATCCCCTCCGCCTATGAGAATCATCTGGAGCGTATAGAGGATTCATTCCTCAATTTAGTATCAATTAAACATACTGAAATGTTTTGATAATACCCCGAGCATTTTTTCTATGTGTGAGTTTTTAATTAGACTTTAATTTTTATAGCTACAGCTAAAAAAAAATTTTGTCCAAAATAATTATTTCTCCTTTTTCTCTGTATAGTTCCAATACAAAGCAAGTGTATATTTGTGTTAGAGCCTTATTATTATTGCATAGCTATAAATTAGTGAAGAAGAGAAACAATTCTTTTGGAGCGTATCACAAATTGGAGTGGTTCAAGGATTGTAATTAAGAGAGAGAGAGAGAGGAAAAAATGGGGAAAGTACTATTTAAAGAAGAGACAATTCCAAATTGAAGGTATAGGTTTAGATCTGATTGAGAGCGAGGGACAACGTAGATTTTCAAGCTAAGCTTTTTGGTAATATAATTGACACCAGAAAGCAAAGGAGAGACATAAAACTATGTGTGATTCTTATATGGTCTCGAGATTTAATTTCCTACTAGTGGTTTCTTCTATAGCTCTTGATGGAAATCCTATAGGATAAGCATAGGATTGAAGAAATGACTTTTTTGAATCAGTACATGTGCCTCTCTTCATTATAGTATGCATCTTCATTTAAAGGAAACTTTTGCGTTTTACCTTCTCCTCCTTCCACACTAGTACAGAGATTATAACAGTGGGCCAGAGACGTTTGTATAGGAGGAAATGCTAGGGAGTTGAAGCATGGAAAACACACCGTATGGTTTACTTCGCTCATTTCGTCTCTCTATGAAACTTATTTACATAACATATCTGCAAAGTTTCGGTTTTTCCTCCCTTTAACGCTACTCTAATGATACACATATGGTGACAACTTTCTGCTATAGTAAGAACTAAAAAGTCAGACGGAATACAAGATCTGTACATGCATTGGTTTTTTCCCTTATTTCTTCTCTCTCTCTCTCTCTCTCACTTCTCTCACACACATATGCAATCTGGGATTAGGTCGGAGTGTTAGTTTTGTTCGACGGGGAAGAAAAAAAATCGTTTGTGGATATTATTGTAAGAAGGAGTAGTCGTCACATAGAAACTGTAATTATACATGCATAGAACTAAAAGTAAGTTACAATATGTAGGGTCTCATGGGCAATGTATATAAGCTATTTAAGCTATAAATGTATATAGGCTTGAGAGGATAAATGCTAGGGAAATTTTATATACATAAATAACTACAGACTGAGCAAATACATGTAAATGTGTGTTAGAAGCAATGGTATAGTTAAGCTTGTGGAATACCTTAGGAAATCATGGGTTTTCTTTATGGTATTCCCAGAGTATAGAAATAGCTATATAGTTTTAGTATGGGATATATTAATATATGTGTATCCGAACCGAATCCGAACCGAAGAAGACGGTGTGAGTGTGTGTGTGTGTGTGTGTGCTTGAGATTTTTGTATGAAGAAGAGGAAGATATTAGGAAGGCATAAAGGAGTTGTAGAGTAAGGGATTGGAGTATGTTAAAAGCTGGACGTGGCTATGTGAAGTAGTGGAAAAAGAGAGGCTTTGCAAAAGCTGAACGATGTGAGGAACGTGAAGATGAAGAACAAGAAGAAGAAGTTCCCTTCAAAAATAGCACTTTTATTTTGGTGTTTGTGAGTCAGCGACCCTTGTACTCAGCTTGAAGAGAAGATGAGAGTGTGCATATGATGAAGGCAGAATGGTGCCATTTGATATCCTCCACCTCCTCCTGGGAAGCGAGAGGCGATGCATGTTCTCTCTCTCTCTCTCTCTCTCTTTCTTCTTCTTTTGCTCTCTTCTCTGAAAGGGGTGAAGTTTTTTAAAAAGAGGAGTCTTCCTCCGATCATCATCATCATCTTCATCTTCACTCGAGAAAACTTGCACTTAAATTAAAAGCCTTTGCTCGCCATTTTTCTCTCCATTTATACAAACCATAGGAGAACCCTTATACTCTTCTCCATACATATTTCTTCCCATAGAGACGAATAAACAAATCTAAATTCACATTATTGCTACCCAGAAATCACCTCTCCCAGTCAACTTTACTCAACTTCCCCTTGACAGATTACCACTGTTTAAATGCATTTAATTTTTATATAGCCAAGCCCTCTACAACTTCCCGTTCACTTCAATTATCAGGAACCTCTGCACACACACACGTACCTTTTTCCAAGGAGAATTTTACATGTTTGAGACAGACGACATTACAAGAAGTTTTACTCCGCTCCATGAGTCTCACTTCTTCCCGAAGCTCTATTTTAAAGTCCGGCTGTTCAAGTCGTCGTCTCATGAACGAGTCTTCTGTTCATTATTTTGAGCTACATGCAATTTCAAATCCTCTTTCCACTCATGTAAAAATTTTCTTAATGTCAGAATTAATTTGTTCCTTGTCTTCAAAACTATTTCCTCTCCGTCATAACTAAGGGTAATGTAAATCTGGAGGCCTCTATTATTTTTATTCTTTTATAGTCAGCCTCTGAGTTTACAAAAAAATTCCGGTATTTTCAGAGCTGAACTCAAAGTGCTCAAAGTTTTTAGCACTCCAAAGTTAAAATCACACTCCAGTAATTTTATCTATTTTCCCTCAGCTCAGTTATATTGAATAAATAATTTTAGTTTTACCAAATAAACTGGCTTGTATGAGAATTGTACGGTGATTTCAAATTAGAATGTGTGAGTGATAAAATTATCTTAATTTAAAACGCTTTAGACCTGCGACATCCTTTAAAAGCCACAGGTTACTTCAAAATTATTATTATTGTGGGGCACTGTAAAAGGAAGGAAAATGTCACCAAGCCGAGAGTCATAGGAAGCAAGGGGGCGAGTCCTGTGGACAATAATTGCTTAAAGTTTACTCACCTAAGAAATTCAACTTAATTCCATATGCATATATGACCAATATTTTCGGGAATTTTATATATTTTTATTGTCATTTAAAAGTACAAAAAACATGCTAAATAAAAGGTTAAAATCATAGGGAATGACAATAATAATCACTGAAAAAATAACTTTTAATTTTTAACGCCAACGAGAGCCTCCGCTGAGAATCATATGAATAGCTTCAGGTGAGCTTTGCTCATTCCTGGAACAAAATCATTACTGTTCTAAAAGACAAGTGTAAATGAAAATTTGAAAAAATGAGCGTTAATTCACATTGACAAATCCCAAGTGTGTTCTTATGATGATGAAAGAGCTTTTGAGAGAAACTTGATTATAGC
The DNA here is from genome assembly GCA_034693705.1 of Spatulosminthurus flaviceps. Lineage (NCBI taxonomy): Eukaryota > Metazoa > Arthropoda > Collembola > Symphypleona > Sminthuridae > Spatulosminthurus > Spatulosminthurus flaviceps. The sequence continues at coordinate 97,971 of JAQFXU010000044.1, read as the reverse complement.
ATAGGGAAAATAAATGGTTGACCTTGTGATGATTGAATGGTATAAAAGAGGCAAGTAAATAAGATTTAGTGTGTGGTTTAAGGTTATAAAATGGCAGACGCATTTCAGACTCTTCCCGAACAACTTGTTCGATGACAAAGTATTTGTAACTGTTTAATTGTGTACCACAAGTAGAAGAGAAGGTAGGACACACACACAAGGAAAGGAAAAAAATCCATTTGAAAGGGTGCCATGGTCTGGAGTGACAAGTTGTTCGTATCCTGATCCCATTCCGCTTGTGCCTTATTATGTTCTTGAAAGAGGCTTGAAAACCACACAGTTAGGAAATATGTGTCCCCTTTCTTTTATTCCAACACTACTACAACAAAACTGGCTATGCTCAACCAAGAGTAGTGGACAGAGAAAAAAAGATAATCATATCGCTTTTACTCGACAACACTTCTTTCGCGTTTCCTTTTATCTCGGGCCGATTGGCAACAAACGAGGAACATGCTTTGATCCGCATCCTTTACTCAAATATGGAGAACCAAGATCCAACGTTTTTTCTCTCCCTACATAATATCTATAGATACATATTATATATAGCAAAGGAGAAGAACAAACCTCACCAACATTTTACTAACATCCAAATGGTTACAGAAAGAAATAAGGTCTTTGCATGATAGCATATGGAATCCGTGGGAAATTTTTATTACATCCACTCCATACCTTCATAAACGACACGGCTTCCTAAACGAAGAGAAAACATGACCAGGGCGCAACAATCACATTAAATCCCTCCACACCGCTGGAAATCCTTTCCCCGTACAGTTTCCCAAAAAAACTTAATGTTCTCATAACCAATTCTGTCTTTTTACTTCATTATTATTATGAATATTATTATTATTATTATTATTATTGTTAGCCAAAAGTAGAGAGAAAAAAATATCCAAGGGATTTAGCCAACAATACTTTTCCTAACAATGACACTTGTCACACCTCACCTTTTCTCCATCCAGTCCCGTTCTATCTTCCACACAAATTCTTACTTTTACCTTTTTCCTCTCACATCATTTTTCTCCATCCCCTCACAACATTACATTACTTGGGTGACAGGGAAGCTCTGGGTGAGTTAGAGGAATTCAATGTAGAAAAGTGCATATCCGCTCTAACTCCTTTTAGGAAGGAGTTCCTTGGAGCAAAGGTCTCTGTCTAAAGTGCAATCTCAATTCGTATTTGTTTTTTATGCAAGGAATTTCGAGCCTTGTATACACTCGGACATGTGCAATTTTTTTCATCTTCATCTTCTCTTCTTGGGTAAATGACTGTCATAGTATAAGAGCAGAGCCCTTCATATGTAGAAAGAGTTGAATTAAAAGAAATGGAATATTTCCAAATGAAAATCTCGCAAAGAGTAATAAAGGTAAGGAATATAACGAATTCCCCAACTATCTATGCATTTTAAATGAGCTGTTTATTCTTGACCATATAATTGTATTCATATAATATTGACTGGCTCTGTTGTTAGTAAAAGGAGTCTTGTACCTCAAGGGTAGCAATGTGTGGGCTTTAGCCTTTAATACTTATACATAGCTACGTATGCACTCAACTCACTTCTGTAAATGTCTAAACTATTTTCTATTATCTGTTATACACATTCGCTCACATAACTAATAGATATGGGCAAATAAATATGTAGGGATATTTTCTATAGCGTTTATGCACTCTAGTATGGCGTATCTCTATAAGCATGGGATATAATAATATGTACGAACAGAGAGGAATAGACGGAGAAAAGGTATGTGTGCCGTACACACTTGAAGCTTGTATAAGAGCATTTGCGGACAAGAATTTTTTTTTGAAAGCATTTGGAAAACATATATAATGGTGAAGTATAGACAGGGAGATAGACATTCTAAGATATTTTCTACATCTGCTGCCTCTTATGCCTGCCTGGTAGATTTGCGAGCGTATATTGTGTTAGCGTATATTATTCACCTCCTTCTCATCCTTCTTGTAAATCCTGTATAGTTAGATTCATGAATTCCACAATGCAATTGTTGTGTGTGTGTGTGTGTATATTATAAGTAGTGTGAATTATATATGCACTTTGAAGGAAAGCAGTTTTGATCAACTGTAAAGGAAAAAGAGGGATTTGCCATAGTAGAGAGAGAGAGAGAACATATAGTAAATATGTGTGTGCAAAACTAGTGGATCTTCCTCTCGTGAAGAAAGGGTCAACTGACGGGGTTGACCACAGGGTGAAGAGTATAACGGCCTTGAACCTCCTCCTAAGCTGATTATCTCCATTGCAAACACTTGCATATAGTTATGTTTTATCGTGAAATATCTACTGGGTTTTTAACTTCCCTTATATGCATAGAGATACCACTCGCTGCTATATGCCAGGTCCTGGTACTACTTGGACTCCTGCTTTATATCTCCACTCTATTGCAAACTATGTCTGTATATTTTGTCTCGAGTGTAAGGAACATAATAGAAATTTCCTATGGTCGGAGTTATAGAAGGAGTTGTAGTAGTAGTAGTAGTCGTAGTACAGTATGTAGTGTGCTAAAAAATTGGAGAATCTCTCTCTCCATTGCTATCGTTGATAATCCAAGAGGACAGCTTCGTCATAATTTAGTGACTCATACTTTTACATTGTCCTCTAAATGAGTATCTTATGCAGACCTTTTACTCATATACTAAACTACGTGCTATATAGCCCATAAATAAATATATCCATATAGGAGGGAGCTCTTCCATAGATGTATGAAGGATTGATATTTCAAACAGGTAAACAAGATTTTTCAATCTAGGAATTTTTCTCCCTCCGAAATACCTTTCTTCATGGGAAGAGCAGTTCATTTATCTCCGTCTCGTATGTGTTACAAGCTTTTTTCCAAGTCCATGTGATTATCAGAGGGAGCAAGCACATATTTTTCGCACTTGTACTTCTTTTTTATCATGTCCTTCCATCGTGTACTATTCCAAATGTATTTTGATGTCTTTCATTTTCTTTCTCTATATTATTAATAAATAATAATAATTACTTATCAACGCGTAAAGGAGCATTTTAATGAATTAGGCACGCGCAGATATGCGATTTTTGAGAGTTTAAAGGTAAACAATTTTGATAGAATTACTTGTAGAATTATTAATATATGTACAAGAGCAGGCCACTTTGGATTCATTTCCTTCGGAGAGGAGCTCCCCTGTAACGTGTAAGGTACATATGTTTAGTTATGTACACATGTTAGGAAATATGTACTCTTGAAAATTGGGAACAACGTGGTGGAACTGCGTAGTGGATTATTACATTTTACTATACTATATGATTTTCTTGTGTAGTAGTAGTGGTTGGTTCTAAAAGGAGTGAGGTTAAAAGTTCTTTGAACAATCTGTTAAAAAAAAAGTTAATTGTGAAGCAAAGCGTACAAGCTGATAAGTGATAGCTGATGGATCTTAATTGGTTCTGATGGGAAGCAGTTACCTGTTTGAACGTGAACCTGTCAGATTTTGTCTGTTTGTACTTGTATGTCTTGTCTGTGTAGAACATTAAGTTAGAACAGGCCTTATAATTAATTATCCTAGGAAAACTGTATCATTTCCCATTATTTGTACTGTTGAAAAAAAATATTATTTCAAAAAAATATGATCATGAATGAATATTTTTTTATGGCTGTGCTACGATCCATGTAAAAAAACTACAAGACAATAAATCCTATACTGTAGCTGTAAAGCTACACATACTATTGTGTAAGTTCAGCCCTCGTAAACTCTCATATGATATTGGCAAGGGAATTTTACACTAAATGTATTTTTGTATAGAACTTACGATGTCTACATTGTAATGGATAGTATAAGTATGCTCAACCATTGTTAATTCCCTTTTGATTTTACAATACATATGTATTTATTTATAGTAAGATCAAAAGGGAAAACTTGTTTGCTCTTTTCCTCCTACTATTAATAATATTATTAAAATGCTTTTGTATTACTAATAACTATATTGAAATATATTTTTATCATGTCCTTTTAGTATTTCTTATCCCCATTTTTTTTAACACTTACATTATTCTGCTCTTAAATATTATGAAATTCCATGTTCGTTCCACACATTTGGTATTTACTTTTGTTTAAATGTGTCAACCACATTAAATTTTTGCTACTAATTTGATAAAGAAGAAAACATTAAAAAATTAGTGCTTTTTTATTTCATTTTTTCACATAAACCTGGAGACCCGTAATTAATTAGTAAATACAAATTGGCACTGTCTCTATCTTTTGTGACGCACCGTCCTATTAGTACGAGTATTGCGTACAAAAATCTAATACCAAATCCAAAACTAAAACTGTAAATGAAATCCATATTCTTGGTTTAGTGTAAAAGTTGAGTAGAAATAATTAATTTCCAAGAGGAAAGTTAAGTGTTTCAAGGGATTCCGACGTCATAAACCTCCCATGTGGAAAGTGTATAATAAGAAGGATAAAATGAGAAAAAACATTTATGAGCTAACATATTAATAATTGAAATGTACATATTTTGAAAATTTAGGAGAGTTTTTAGTATGAAAAAATAAAAATCTTATTATTTTGATAACATAGATTTCTGGAGGAGAGGAAATGTATACACGTAATGGAGTAGTAAAAGCTCATGATTAATTCCGTATAATCTACACCTTCCATCAATTTTCCTTCTCTCAATGTATAAATTATCCCTCCCACCCTATTATTTCCAATTTGACAATGTCTACCTTCCGATCCTCAATCCTATATAATTCTGTTTGTAAAAAGCTTTGAGGCACACAGTCCTACATGCACCATTAATTTCTCTATGTTAAGTGCCGGATCCCTGAAAAAAAAATCTCTGAAAAAAGAGTAGAATGGGAAAAGAATAATTTGTACGTCATAAATGTTTAAGCCTTACAAGGTTTAAGCATAGTTTTAGCTCATTGAAAATTTTTATAGATAGTGCAACAACCTGTTGTGGTCTCTCTCATATGTAATGGAGTTATAGCAATAACAATTATTACAATTATTATTATTATTATTACGAGAAAATCTCATCTACAGAAATCCATTCGAGAAAAACATATGTACACATATGAAAATGTATATAGATTTTTGCAAAAAGCTGAGTTTTAATTTTCCTACAAAAATTAAGTGAACATGGGTTTTTAATCGAGATAAAATAAATTGTATTTGAAAGTTCAATCATTTTTTCCGCCAAAGTAATAATAATAATGAGGAAAATCCCTTGGAAATCTTTTAGCATAAGTTGGGAATTCACTTGTTTGTGTTAAAAGGGGGATTTCTTGTAAATTCCTTATCTCTCTCTCTCTCTCTCTCTCTCTCTCTCTATTCTTATCATATACATATATCAATTTCTTTTCGGTAATTTAAAACCCATTATTTCAAGTTTAGTCTTACACCCTTCAATATAATATGATTTCCTCTGTCTACAAAAAAAAAACTTCAACTTCCAAGTCCGGATTTTATTAAGTGTGAGCACGTACACGTATCATCCCCACACTATGTACATATTTACAATCCAATACCGGCTTCTCCCCGACCTTCCTAATGAATATTTCTTTTGAAGCTTCTTGGTGCTCGTAGCTCTGTACATGGAAAAAATTAAAGGTTTTATTGTATAGGAAAAATGAAATTTGATCCCCTTGTAATTCATACAGTCTTTTGATCCATCCGACATTTTGGAAATGGATAGCGTGAAAATTTTCTACGCAAAATGTGTACCAAAAGATAATTATTATTTTTCAATAATTATCCTTGTAAAGTAGCAATGGCCTTTGGGTAAATATTCATGGAAATTTGATGTGTAATTGTTATGTGCATGTAATGTTAAGTGACAATGCTAAATGTGCATAGTGTTAGAAGGGAAAAAAAGGAATAACTTAATTTGGTGGTATAATTTATTTGCAACAAGTCTTTTTTACGTGTAGACTTTGTGAGAGGGAGAGAGAGAGAGAGAGAGAGAGAGGGGAAATGTATATTCATAATCAATTGCAATTGCTAATTATATGTTGAGGATTAATTAGCAAGTGCTTTGTTCAATTCTGAGAGTAATGTTATAGTAATGTGTAGTAATGTGGAGGGTGGTGGGGAGAGAGGGTGAGGTGAATGCGTGGCATAGGTCTTCGACGAGACTCATTCACTCATTGAGTGGAACTCCTACAGGCTTACTCTTTCAATCCTAATCTACTGTACGTGCAGATGGAGTTTAAAAGGCGTTTTGTTTTAATTACTGTGCTTAACGAGACGCAAGCTTATTACGCTCCAGGCTTGACTACCTTTTACAAGATATGGTGTAAATATTTCTAACGGAAGAGAATTTGTTATTTACGACGGACCTTCATCTTTTCTGCTCAAAAGCTCACTCAGACTCAGACTGAGTGAGTATAATATATGTAATCCTGTAAAAAGTGTATTATGTGTAGAGGGAATACAGTGGATATGTGCTCTCCTCAACAAAGTTGCTTCTCATTTCAAGTTATATTTCTTTAACAGCTTATATATACTATATAGATATTTCTATGGCTTCATATAGTATAGAACAAGGTAAATAATTAAAAGCTTGCATTTATTTTTCACAACATAAAACACAACTTTTCATGCGTGTATGGTTTACCATTGTAAAATATCATTGCACAGATGAGAAAACATGCGTCACGGGGAGTTCAATCTCTGATATTCGCGTATTTACTCATACGCAATATTTTTTCATGTCCTCAGAATCTATTACTTACTTTGGGTCCAATTCATTTAAAGAGCAAGTTTTACAACAAATTCTATGATACTTTAGCATATTTTCCATGGAATTTATAAAAGTCCTACCAGATTCGTCCAATATTTACGCCATTCAAAGAGAAATTCTGTAAAACAAATGGTTTCAATTTTTGAGAGTCATTCATCTAAAAATGAGAGCCTTCAAATTTTCAAGTCTTCATTGGAAAAATTTCTTTCCAACTTTTTCCATAGATAGGTATTCGAGCGCGGTAAAATTTGCATTGATTTCAGTATATCAAAATTTGACTACTATCAACGAGCTTAATAATTATTGTATACGCTATATATGTACACCGGCATTAGTGCAGATATGTAGTAGAAAAAGTATGGGGGAAAATTCCAAGAGTATTTTGTTGAGAGGATTTTATGTGCTAAAACCCTCCCAAGACAGTGCCTTGAAGGCAGTTAGAAAGGGGCAATATATATGAGAGTTATAAATTTACGAGATCTCCTTTTATACTTGTTGTAGTGATTAAGAAGATGCAAATTATTATCAACTACATATATACAAGAATAAACTCATCATTATCTCTGAATTTCGTACATGCAAAGAAGTGTATTTCTCATCTATGTATAAGCTTTAATAAGGCGGGGTGTAAAAAGCTTGATGGAATCCAGTATGGGAAAAATTCTAACCGACAAAAGCTTCTCATTGATTTATTGGGGCAACAAGTTGAAAATCGTGTGATGTGTCTAAATATATTTGTTTGTCGGTCAATTTTTCAAAATGCAAAAAATAGAGCTTAATAAATATATTGTCGAATTACATTTTATGTTCAAGCCACATCTCCACACTAATTCAAAATTTAATAATATAATGGAGAAGCAAAAGTTGGCTTACAAGTCTCAATCAGCACGAGATATTAGAGATATATTTTGTATTGATGGAAGGAAAGTAATTAAAAATCTGGTTACTTGGATTCTAAGAAGCTGCTATAATAATTAAAAAGACTATAGAATCATAGATTTTACATATATCCATGATGTTAAAGTTACGAGCTAATAGAAAGGTGCTTGTTTGCAAGTACTTTGAAGCCGTCAGGTAAGGAGAGTATATTTCTGGCCAATTTACATGACCAATACCAATAGCATTGTCACATAAATTGAGGAAGAAGGTTTTTCTTTTCAAAGGGACCCGGCTTTATACAAGTAAGGGAAAAATTGATGTGAGCAGATCATGACTTTGTTTCATACAAAATGTACAACAAGAAGGAGATCCTTATCATTCTGATTCCGTCTTTTCATCCCTCCACTCTCCTCTGTACTAATTACATTATACACCCCGTCCCTCTCTACAACAACTCATTTGCCAATTTATGACAAGCCTCAACGCCGACTTATTAACCAGCTATAATGATTACGTCGAGTTCCCCATGTTCTCATAGTATCTCATAAAGCTATAGACGTGATAATCTTGCGGGAGATAAGTTATTCTTAATAATTAGAGCTGGAGGGTAAAATGTGAGCAGAACCCTCACAACCAGCGAGTGCAGTGGTAAAGTTCCTTAAATCTAAAGATCCTCTACATTTAAAAGCCTCTGTGTAGCACTTAATGAAATTAAAAAGAAAAAATAATCGCAAAATATAACAAGAGCATTTTTAATCGTATGAGAAATTCATCTTTGATTTGTTCCCGATAATCTTCTCTTTTATCACTGCGATCTCATGAACGAGATCTTCTTCACACATTTATTGACAATAATAATTAAAGATTTTAATTCGGCCCACTTCCCTAGAATCCACGGTCCACGGTACATAATAAAATATTGTAGGGGAAAAAAACGATGATATTTTTATATTTCTCACAATTATTCTCACCTACTTGCTATAATAATAATAATAATAATTTAACAATGAGAGATTTGACAATGACAAAACATTGATGAAGAATGTCCTATGATTTTGTATGCATAACTTTTATGGGTGAAGATGAGTGTGAGGCGTGATTCTCATGATTATTAATTGCATTATAAATTAATTTGAAATTGTTCTTATCAGGGCTATAATGGTTAAAATTCAATTAATTTGAAAGCGTACGTACTAATCTGCTTCTGCCACTATAGAGAGTTGTCCTCAATAATAGTAAAAGTAATGGGAGATTCAGATTCGCAGTAGTCCGAAAGGGGTTGGTTATTAGGATGGGTGGATTAGCTCATAGGATTTCAATGTCATGAAATTATAGGGTATCAGTTGGAAAAACATGAAAAGGATGGTTCGTCGATGTGTTTCCTTGATATTTTCGAGGTGGTTCTTGTATTTAGATCTGATAAATCCTCACACATCACAAATTAATAGAAATTCCGGTTGCCTTTAGTTAGTTCCTCATGCTTCATGCAGCTGGGACTACTATTAGAGCCCAATCCTTTCCTATGCAAAGATTTCTTCTTTATGTACATAGGACGTCTTGTGTGGTAAGGAAAGCAGAGGGAGGATAACATATAGACAAGGTAACATTATTAGGCTTAGTAAATATGTTAAGGTATAGGAGCAGCGAGTCTTAAAAAAAAGGGAATTAAAAATAAAACAAGGAAATTGAACAAGTTAAACTCTAATGACAGGATGCCTCTGGGCGATTTGAGGGAGATTCATCACCAGTGGAATATTACTTACAATTTTATGAAAGGAACAACATTGCGCTGATTTTTCAAGCGCCAACTTGATACTTCTTTTTTATCTTATCTGACCTATTACTTAGTACTCGTACGTATACATACGTACGTACAATAGAAGAAGCTAACAGTTGATACTCGTACTAATCCTTTAATAAAACCAGAGCTTGTCTCACAATGAGTATATAATAATAGTGCGTAAGAAAAAATTATGAATGAAAACGGAGAGACATTCACGTTTTTGTTGTGGAGAAGGAGGTAGGATTTCTTCCTTCCATTAATTTTTTTTTTTTACTGTATACCTTCAATAAGAAATGTTATGGAATAGAATCTTTTGAGGGGGAAAATAGCTGAGGTGAGGAGTTTGTCAAGCATGGATGTATAAGTACCGGCTAAGATTCCCTCTATACTATAAAAACTTAGCCTATGCTATAAGAAAGAAAGAAATTATAAGAAGAAGAAGAAGAAAAAAAGATTTATTGTGATTGTGAAAATAATATCATTACAGAGAAAAGTTTCAAGTTTGATGTGTTCTCCTAGTGTTTTTACACGAGTAAAACGTTTTGAGGTGTTGCTTAGTATTTGAGAGAGAGAGAGAGAGAGAGAGAGTGTAAATCCAATTCCTATTGCGTAGAAGACCATTATAGGATTAGCACGAGTGAAATGTAATATTTAATGGTTATTTCATTTCTCTGGCCATTGTTGTAAAGTGTGGAAAATAATATAGTGGAAGAAAAACCAATAAAATGATTGGAATCATTATCCTATTGGAAATCCACCCTTGAACTGGTAGCAGTTACAAAAGTGAAGAATAAAATTCCAGAATTTTTATAGTCTTGGGATATTTTACCATTTGGATTTCTTGGATATTCGGGGGACTGGAAATTTCAGAGTGGTTTTCTTTTTGCAAAAACCTTGCAAAATATTTCCGTAACTAATACAAGGAGGAGATTTGTATTTGATGTGCATAAATATTATATTGAATCCTGACCATCAGCTCATCACATGAGTGTAATGGTGTAGATCTTCTTCCTCCTGCTATATGGTAAAAAAACCCATGAAAACTATGGGCAAGATTGAGTGAGTCTATAGATATAATGTACGGTCAGATGTTCAGAGTATAATTTAATAAAGAGTCTCTCTTGAGAGAAATGCTGTGGTTTTCAAGAGAGTTGAGGTCATAATTCTGACCAAGTAGAAAACGTGGGATGTGTAGCGGCACGTGGTCATGTGGAATGATGGCATTCCTCACAATACAACCACCGAACTTGGAATAATACGTGACCTGTTGAGTAATATTTTATCATACCATCGTATTATGTTAATGAGAATTTTTTATCCACATTCTTACATCCATATAGATACTCTCCGTATGCATATAGTAAAGCTTGGACTATTAACACACGTCCATTTTCTCCTATGTTGAATAAGCATTGCATTGGAGCTATAATTTTTGAGAGGGTACAGTACAAGTAATAGGAGGAAAGCCAATATGCGTTAGTATATCGTCTGCCTCTTGTTAATTTCCCATTTTAACTTGTTTCTATACAGGAGAGCCTTTATAGTGTGTATATCTTGTATATAGTATGAACTTGTCGTCGAGCTAATACAACTTCTTGCTCTTCCCTTGTAATAATGTTTTTTCAGCACTAGGAAAGGACATTTGACTTGTCAGAGAGAATGTCACTGAGAAATTTCGTACGTGTGCCACTAGTATAATAATTGTAATAATGTACTATATTATCCCCAGGAATTTCACTGTATAAATATCACTACTCTTCACATATAGCTTTTATATGGTAAAGTGTCCGGATTTTTAAAAGCACCTTTTTTTTTTGCTTTTTCTATCCAACAGGACTTTATATGACACTACATTATAAGCTTATCATATCTAATGGGCTCTGTTATTGTGGATGTTGGACTTTCCGCGAATGTCTCATTATTTATTCCTCTGTCCCTTGTACACTCCATGTATGTACTTGAGTGTAGTAGCTATACTGAGAAGTGTGCTATTCTTACTACAAGAACCAATTTATTTATTTTTAACAATCTGGATTTTTTTTTCCCGAGTCGTAGTTGTGGATATTGTTAAAATTGTAAACAAGTATTGAGGGATAAAAGGTTATGCCCTCGGAATTACACAGTAGTTTTAAATTACATTTTTTTTTTATTCCCTTTACTTAAAAGCATGAGATATGAGAAACCCTTTGTGCCTACTATTTTAAACCCATAAGATCAATACTATAAATTGTGAAGGAAATTCTCTTCCGTCATTTTTCTTCTGACATTCATTGGAATCTGGAATCCTGTTAGAAGGATGTTCAAGTGAAGGGAAAGGTTGCTCTTGGTATTAACTACATAGTATGTAACATTATCTGGGGTATAAACACAGAAATACGTAAATTATTTTTATTGCATTAACTTATTGGGCTTTTTCCTATGTTAAAGTACAAATATAGCTGAGCTACTATACTATTGCTCTTACTGTGGTATTTATATAGGATTAATGTGAAGAGATGTATAGGACTGTGCAGTACGTAGGGATGGAATGTAGAATATCTCCTCACCGCGTGTAGAGAAGGCATGGGTCAACTTTATTTCGGTTATAATTTGCATATTTTCACCAACTATTTTATCTTGACTTCGTGCTTGAAATGTGTGGGGTCAGTGTTAGATGTATGTTATTGTATGTGGGCAAATCCCTTGTTATTATTGTGGACTTGATAGTTCCTATATAGCACGAGTCTTTCCATGTATTTATTTACGGTCATCCTTATGCACGGAGATAGGATCAATGTTTATGTGTGTACATGTGTATTTTGGCGGATGTCCTTTGGGGAAAAGTGTGTCTCTCAGGTGTACGCTTATGTACAAATACACGCATTCCCGTACATACACTTTGTAAGCTCTTTGAGGGTTGGAAAAACGTGTGGTAATTTTTTATTTCATTCATCGACCCTCTCCTCCACCTTTTCAAAGAGACGTGCCTATATGAAGTAATACTTGGGTTTTTTCATGAGTACTTGCTTATTCACCGGGAATTTTATTTTAACAAGTATTTTGTGTGAAACTACAAAAATGATACAAGTACATGAGAGGATTAACATGATGAGAAACATGACTGGATTTTTTCTACTGTTATCCAACGTTCGCTTATGCCGTCCAACCTTTATTGTACCGTGTATGTGTGAATATTTTACAAATAGTGTGTATAGGAATTCCTTTTTACTATTATCACTATGTACATGCTGCAAAATAGAAAATGCATATAGTTAAGAGGGAAGATTGGTGGTTACTCTGTGGAGATTAAAAGGCACTTTGTCAAGTGACTCTTCTTGAGCTGGTTCTTTCCTCCTCTGTAAAGGTTAAGATTTATGAAAGCAAGTTGTGGAGATGAAGAATTTGGTAATTTTTTCATGTCAGGAAAGTAGGTGGTGGAAAAGATTGAGTCTGAAGGTCATCTCTTCTACTACTCTCGTACCGTTAGTTACTATTCCTAGTCAATTGACACATTTTATACCCATTCCTAGAGATTTTATTACAATGGACTTGCAATTATAAGGAAATAATAAAAGTATAAAGTATGGAAAGTCTTGTTGGTTCTCATGAATTAGGAGCGATCCCTCGTGTCCCCTCACAACTGCATTTATATTGCATTAAATTAAGGGGTATTGTTGCTTGATAAAGTGCATTTATTCAATAGAGGCAAACTATTTGCAATGACTTGGTGCTAATTATTATGACGTTGGTAGCTTGGTTTAACAAATATCGTGGATTTCCTAGTAGTTTTTATAAAGAGCTTCGTATATTACTTTAGTTATGGAAGGGGTGACAGCTTATAGAGTTGAAAAGATAAGGAATTTATGCGTAGCCTGTAAAGCCAATGAGTGGAGTAACATTTCCTCCGACTTTTATAATTATTATGAAGGGAAATTGGTCCAATGACTACAACCCATATTTATCAGACCACTCTATATTATGTAACTATATTGGCAATAATCTACAGCTTGAATAATTCTAGTAAATGTAGTACAAAAGTAAAAGGTGGAATTCTGACGAAGGAATTTTGTTTTGATTTGGAAATAAAATTCCATTGTTTATTTTATGTCTCATTTCGTGTTGGTTCTTGGTGGATGCTCAATATATAAAAGTATAGCTACGGTGAGTTTGAGGGTGGAAGGGAAATGCTCGTACGTTTCCTTCACAGTAACAATGAAGACGCATATAATTTGGCACACATGAGTGATTTTAATTCATTGATTCCCTGTACATTAGTACAGAATCCGAGGAGTTTCAAAGCTTCCTTAAAATTTGATTTAATTGTCGTTAATATTTTGTGTATTCAATATTTTTTGCATGGAGAGGAGGAAATTATTTTGCAAATCTATAATTTAATCCTCTGAATTTTTTGAGCCCTGAATAATAGTTGCGTATCTACTCAGAAGAAATTTCTTTATAAAGCGACGAGTCAGGCCTATAGTAAAAGCTATTGTTGAGGTTGTGTGAGTTGTTCAGGCGCTATACTTTATTGTTCACTTAAAGAAAAATCCCGTTTTTAAGCTTTAATTATATTTGTATGTACACAGAAGACTGTGGAAGGTGATATGGTTGTAAAAAAGGCTAGTTTGATGTATCCACGTCGATAGTTGAGGAAAGATGAGTAGGGTCTGTGTGTATATGTTTATGACTTTTTTCTCTCGTTTTTTTCATATAATAATTCGAGAAGGTTGAGTTTCTCCAGTGTCTTATCGCCGTCTTTATTATCAATTAGAGCTCTTATCTCAAAGGGTGGATTCATTCTTGTTTGTGTCCAACTTTTATGTCCTTTTTCCCCCCATCACGGTGATCTTTCATTTCTTACCGAAGCAGCTTCTGACTGAGAGCCACCTTCCATAACAATGGTTTGAATTTTGGAAAAAAGATATTATTTGTTGAAGGCAAAAAGTTTAGCTATGCTGCTGCTGTAGCAGATGTGCAGAAGCTTATTCAGGGAGATAATCAATTATTTGTAACACGTTCACATCTCCTTCTTATCAGCTCGTAATTATTGATTAGGGAGCGGCGGGCTCTACAATAGTGATACAGAGAGAGAGAGAGAGAGATACATGTCATTAAATGTATTTGGTGGTGTTTTGGTCGAGACAAGTTTTAGAGTTGTCGTAGTATTAGGGATTTTGTCGTCCTATAAACTATAATGAGAGTCATCAAAATGTGTGTGTGAAATTTATGTGTAAGGTTATGGAAATTCAAGAGGTTAATTTGTATGAGTTGCATTGCAGAGAGTCTGACGGTTACATTCATAGCATTTGGAACCATAGGAAAAGGATAAGTTTGGGCTGGTGGCTGTTGAGAGTGTGTAGAACTCGTGAGGAGGAAATGGAATTAAGGAAAGGTAAATATTGCCAGACGCCGTCCACCCTTTTACGCAATGCAAGAGTACTCGTAGTAGGTTTGGTGCAAGTATATACATACATATTTATAGTGAGTGCTAAGAGAGAGGCGGGGTGGATGAATGGAGGAAATGGTGTATTCTTTTGGCTTCTCTACTTATTTTTACTCACGACGATTAAGATATTTTGGCGAGAGTGAGAAAAATTTTGGCTTGTTATTTTCCCATATGTGTGTGATGCTTATATTCTCAGTTGATTCTGTTAAAATCAAGTTCATTGAGAATTTTCCCTCAACTGCCCCATCGACCTTTATTGATATTGGCAAGGGATTCCAGCCGCAGACACAACACAGAATGTTTATAGTGTACAAACAAAATGAATGTCATTGAGAGAGGGAAGACACTTCAAGTGTTTCTCTTCTAAATGCTTAAACTCCTGCCTCCACACATACACACACACATACACACTCACACACACACTCACACACAAACATAGTGCATAAGAGAGCCAACCAGGGAATGTGGAAGCCGGTAAGTGTGAATGTGTTGTGGATGCATTTTGAGAAAAGTCCCAAGAAATCCGAGGAGCACGTGTTCACTTTGGCAACAAACCACATGCTACTTCCATGGTTTGGTCAGCATTGCCAGCAAAGTTCACTTGATGTATCGTAGTATTGGGTAGGGTCAGGAAACTGATCCAATTCTCTTGCCAATATCATTCCATCACAGGCCATCATAGTATACAAACACCAGAGTCAAGGGTTTTTGTATACCATCCAAACTAATAAAACAACATGGAAATACTTTACATTTCCCTCTCCCATTTTATTTTTTTCCTCTCTTCCGCAAACAACCACTTGCCCAAAACACACTGCAACTCACACACAATATATTCAGCTCCACTAACGCACTTTATAGCTACACTCCACAACTCCAGTGCAGTGGTACATTTCATTCAAGGGCCCTTATTCCTCCGAAGAGCAATTCCGCATCATTCCCTACCTCAACCTTATTACGTCACAATAATTCTTTAGTTTTAGGCTCCAACTTTTTCACAACTCAACCGCATCTTCTCATTCACAATTGACAAAAATGTCAATCACTTGAGAATTCAATCTCGAAGAATCAGGTAGAACTCGCTCTTGTCAAAGACAAGTCCTTATCATTCCCTATTCTGGTAAAAGTAAAGGTTTTGAGCGCTCCTTTGAGTGGAGAGATCCACAATGGTGAAATGCGTTACCTAATTTCATTCACATAGATTTAAAGGACTCAATAACTATTTTTGAAAGAAAACTGAATAACAGCATATTGGAAGTTAGAGATAACCCATCGACTCAGGCGATATCCTTTACTTGGAACCCAGTATTTGTACTGATCATACCTGATACCTTAATAAAACTGAATAAATAAATAAATAAATTCATTGCTCAAAGTTGTAGCTCTTGAAGAATTACGTTTGTCGTAAAAACGCTGCGTGGTTTAACGCACAGGTAAAGAATCTACAAATCAAGCAAATATTTTCACATGTTGTTATAAATTATATTATAAAATAAAGGTAAAATAATTTCTAAAGAAATTTGATATTCTTTATAACTTGATCATTGTGTATAGTACTAGAGCGTAGAACTGGCTTCCTACTCAATTTTCGTATGCACTGTGACAAGAAAGTGTATAGTATAGTTTCCGCTAAAAAGGAACGTAAAAGTTGGCTTGGAAATTAGTAACCATAGATCTTTAAGTGTACAATCAATAATATACACATAGTAAAGTAAAGGTGGAAAGTTAGAGTACGTGAAAAATGTTCATGAACTGTGCCTACTTGGAACTCTCATCTTATTTAGAAACAGTCTATGAGCTTTTACATAGGTAGAGCCTAGACACTTTATTATGAATGTATAGTAGTGTAGTCCATAAGGGGAATAGATAGTTTGGGAGAGCTTTTATGTATGTAGGTTGAGGAGATGATAATAACCTCCAGCACATAATAATGATCATGTTAGCTCATACATACAATAGATAAGTGCGTCTAGTTTATGAGTTCCGCTTGCGGTCAAGTCTTATGGTTGAATTACTTTTATGATCTTGATGAACCGATTTAATCTGTTAGTTCTAGAATTAATTAGGAATTTTTTATGAGCTTAACCTTTTTTGTTGACTTTTATTACAGGACGGAGTGAGTTGATCTCAACGGCACCCAGCACCCCGAATACGTTTAGCCTGGAGAACCATCAGAACATTTTGCTACTGTGGAGGCCTCAGCCATCAGTCTGCTGCCAATGGGTTTGGTAAGTTACAGCCCCTTTTGCTTTTTTGAAAGCTTGAAAAAAAATATTTATTTCACAGATTTATTGTTTCAGTAGCGTCCAAGAAATTAGTCAATTGAGGGTTACATATTTACCAAAAACCTCCCCCCTTCTCTTCTTTACTACAATATTTTCTATACCCACGGACTTCTTTTTCCATAGCTCCTGAATTTATTACAGATGAAAAAATATTTATTACGGATAAATTACATGTAATCATTACTATTCCATCTTATGATCTTCCCTCGCCTCGGAACTGATCTTGAGGTAGGGGACGTCCCTAATACATTGTGCATATTATCTTGGTTCTATTGAGAGTTTGAGTGTGTGTGTGTGTGTTTGTGTGTGGGTGACTACGACGACGACGTTGGAAGCAACTCATGCTTGTAAATATCCCACCCCCTATTGTCTTTGATTTATTAGTCAGTCTCGGACAACATCTTTGTGAACACTTGAAAAAACAAACAAATATATAAATAATTACCAGCTTCATACTCACCATTAGCTTATATCTTGAAACTCATTTGTCTTGAGGGATTATCTTTACATAGCATATATACTAGCCTCTTAAAATTCAGCAGCTCTATTTTTTTTACCTAACTTTTCTTTCAAGATTTCCACTCATCCCTGAGTCTCTTTCTCTCTCTCTCTCTCTCTCTACTATAGATATTCTCTGTCCTTAATAATAAGCTCCATTGAATTCCATGGCAATCATTATATGTTCGGCTCACACTGAGGCTCACACTGATATTTCCGCTCCTGCAATAAATAATGATCCTCCTATAGGAAAGCTTCACGTGCATATGTGTAACCCTACAATGGTGCCATGAATGCTACAAATTTAATATTACAAATTTAATGACAATGATTAAGTCATTTCAGAATGGATTTGAAATATAAAATTTTAATGACTATAAATAGAGTTAATATCTTTCTCCGAGCCCGACAGATTTACACAGAGCACTTGCATATCCGAGTAAATGTTTGAGAGTTAAATGCAAGCCATGTTGAATTTGCAATAAGCCACTAAATATATATAGAGATATATATTCTTGCAGAACAAGTCGCGACCTATCTTGTGTGAGGAGAGACTCAAGTGTAAAAAAACGGTTGCCTGAATGGTTTTTCCTAACTTGAATGACTTTAGTTGTCGTAAAAATTTTCCTATTGCACTTTGTTTGCTGTAATTTTCCTTTCTCCTTGTCTCTCTCTCTGTAGTTGGAGACTTACAAGGCTACACATATACTTGTCTTGTGAACATTACGACTGCCATAAGGAAATGGTGTTGAGGACATAAAATCCCATGTTTAACTTGTATTGTTTTAATATGAAGTTTCATTCCAGTGCGCTCAAATGTAATGATTCTAGCGGACCAGATACTTTTCCAACATATGTTCTCATATCTATGTGGAAATCAAAAGACGGAGTTAGTTTTGCTCTCAAGATAAAAATCAAAAAGTTAAAATTGAAATCCTTGTCTTCCTATTTGCCCATATACTTAAATATTAGTCATAGTTGTGTAGGATAAGAAAAGTATAGGGAGATAGAGAGTGAGAGAGAGAGAGAGAGAGAGAGAGAGAGAGCGTGTGGGATTCAACGTGTGTAGCTATAGAGAGTCAATTAATACAACTCAATGTAATGCTCATACCTCAGCCTTCCATTTGGCATTTTTAAGCGACACACACTACTTCGTCAGTACTAGCTGGGCACATTATCATGCTCCGAAACTACAACATAGGTTTCTTTACATGCTCAAGTTCCCTCCGCTAAAATCTATAGACTCACATACTATGGCTCATGGCTCATAGTAGTAGTAGTAGTAGTAGCAGTACTGGAATGCACAGGAGTAAAACTTGGGCTTCATAAGAAAAGAACTTTGTCATACGTCCTTCCTGTCCCAGATGAAAAAGGACCAAACATATTTAGCTATAAGTTGGGGCAACATCATCTCCTTCTTCCATTCCTATATAGGCCTCTCTGCTTGGGAATAATATCTCCTGTGAATTACGCAGAGGGTGAATTTTAACTTGGTTACAGAGACACGCTTGCAAAATATACTGCCGTTTAGTACTACAAGTCTCTTTAGTAAATGAATACTCTCGTGGATTTTGAGGCTTATTTTCTCTCGTAGCAAAAGGAAAACATGGGATCTCCTCCTTGTGGAAGATACGGAGATGGAGCCGGGACTCTGGGCCCGAGAAAAAACAGATAAAAATGCTTTTATATCATTTGATATGTGAGAAAATGGGGGCGATTCTCTCCGAGTAGATCATTTCTCTGTGTAAGGAGAGTCATACGCTTTAGCGTATCCTATCTGAGTAAAAGGTCGTTCTAATTGTGAATGGCAAAGATGAGTGTAGGAAAAATAGTATACGAAGGAACGAAACCTATCCGCTCAACGTGTACACCCTCCTGTCTCATACGAATATTCATATTATCTTCAACCTAAACCACTAGTACTTTTCCTCTTACCTAAATCCTAATACTGTAATGAAAGTATATGCACTTATGAGAATTTCTCTCTCTCTCTCTCTCTCTCTCTCTCTCTCTCTCTCTCTCTACTGAGTAAGGAAAACACCTAGGTAGTTAAAAGCTGACTCTGCATGTATGCGTGTGTGTGTGTGTGTGTAATGTGTAAGTATACATACCTTCCATTTTTCAAATGACTTGTTTGAAATAGATTTCTGTACGCAAACGCTCCGCTTCTCAAAACGTCTCATAAATGAGCACGAACAAAATTAAAGATTCATCGCCTGTCTTCCTCAAGGCTTACTGGCTCCAAACCTAAACCGCTGACATATCTAATACAAATATCATTACGACTATTTTTCTTCCCAACCTTTTCTCTCTCCTCCACTTCTCAAACACAATTATTCAATTGAATTGGGAAAAGGGAAATGTCACTGTACTCAATCCTTTCGCCCTATAATTTATTCACAAAAATTCTCTTCCATTTCTCCTATCCATTTCACTCTATAATATTTCCCCATTTTTTCAATTTTGAATAAATTACTAGGAAATTCTTGTAATTTGTCTTAAATCAGCTCATTTAGCTCATTTTCAACTTCTACATATTTTCCTACAATTTTAAACTACTAACAAAAATGTCATTAATATTAGAAATCCAAGAGTACACTATAGGAACGATGATAGCGGACAAGTTCTTTTTACAACACTTGGGAAACTTTTCTTCCCCGGCGAAGGAGAAAATATCAAGGCTTGATAATTGAAAATTAGTTTTAAAATTTCCTACACACACACACACCTCCAAGGTAATAGTTTGTATAGTAAAGGATGGATAAAATACGGGGGAAAAGCCATTCATTCATGTTATGTGTACATATGAAGAACAATAGCTTGGGATTTATGAGCTTCGGTGTAGGATGGAGGAGCTATATGCTATGGGTATCTAGTATAGTATAGAAAAGTTTCGCAGGGAAAAAGAAAAAGAAGAAGAGGAAGACGTGATGGGAGAAGTGTGTTACGGATGAATTGTGAAAAGTATGTGTAGTTATGTTGATGAAGGATACATGGTGGTAAACAGTTGTTGTGCCTTGAGTGTAGGTGCGCAAATATGCGCGTAATACAGTAGGAAAGGGTAATAATAGACAGGAAGACAATACCTCACTCATCCGAGAATTTATCATTGTGGAGTCATGTTGGATGCGAATCCCAAGCGCTCTCTACACCCCACCGGTGTAGTATATAGATACTCGTAGTTCCTAGCAGTATTATTTCTAGACTTTGTGTATGGGACAGTTTTGAATTTAAATTAGATGAGGACTCCATTTGTATACACTTGACTTTTTCTTTTTCCCCTAACTGACGTCGTATATTTTCGTATTGAAGTAGTAATACAAGTAGTTAGTCGCAGTAGGAAATTACGTCAGTGTACCTACATCACATGTACGTTGACATGATTTACATAAGCCTCTCTACCCTCCCCTAATACATATACATCACTCTATATATTTCTCTGTATTTTCTGTATATGCGAGAGTTAGAAGCGACAAGGTTTACATTTGCCTCTGTTCTATATTACATACAGAGAGAGAGAGAGAGCATATCTCTGCCATATCTCCTCAGAGAAGCCAGACCCCATCCGAGAAAGGAAACTTAAAGACAGAAATAGGTTTAGGCACTAAATTCCTCTGTTTTATGTTGTTGGCTGGATGGTTAGTGAAACCTCGTTTTCTCTCTCCCTCTCCTCACAGGATCTTCCTTAGTTGTTGTATGTAGAGTCATTCTTCCACATGACGAGAGATTTGCCTCTATTAGCCTGGGTGCTGTATGATGTTAAACTCTATGATGATCTCTTCCAACTGCACCATCCGAGAGACCATCACGTTTTTCCATAGTCTTAACCTCTACCACTAGGTTGCTGCTACGTTGTCAGCTATGGCCTGATGGTGGTGGTGGTGGCATTAGTCCTGGTGGTGGTAGACAGTGGAGGGCCGCGCCTCCACATTACAAAAATCCTATATGTCACCCAAGTAATTCCTCCATTTGCAAATTACTTATCCCAAGATGGCTCTCTCTCTCTCTCTCTCTCTCTCTCTGAAATGAAGAGCTGCAAAAATAAAACCATGTGAGGGAAATATTTTTCTCGGTATAATTTGTCAATAAATATTCACTATTTATGCCATATCCTTTAGATGAGTAGGCATTGTCAATTCCTATATACATTATTGGCGCAATCATCATCCAAACAAATCCTTGTACTCTACTCGTAAATTCCATCCCTATAATAATAGTACCCTATCTACTATTTAAAGTATACGGGGTACTCAGTGAGATTTGAAATTCTAAAAAAAGTCGTAGGATTTTTTTATATAGTATACTTATGGATACTTGAAAGTATAGTGGATGGTTGGGAAAAGGAAGACAAGCGGAGGGAAATTGAAGTTGAGAGACAAGGGGATTTTTTTTTCTCCGTCCGAGATAAGATAAGAGAGAGAAGATTTTAGATGGGAAATATATACAAATTGAGATGATGGTAGAATTGGAGAATCGAGGAGGATTATTAGGTAAGCAGATATATAAATGGTATAAAAAAATTCTATGACAAGGGAGAGAGAGAGGAAAGGAGTGAGAGAAAAATAGGGTAGAATGGAGAGTTTTTTGGAAGGACCAAGTCTTGTGCATGACATTCCAAGACTATGGAATTGATGAAGAGGGCAATCTTAATGCAAATGCTAGGAGTAAATGGAGGAAGAAAAGTATAGAATAAAATAATGAAGAATGGCAAGAATCCAGCTTGAAGAGAGCAACCAGGGTTCAGGAAAGGCACTCGTATCTCGTATGTTATAGGGACAGAGAGAGAGAGAGAGAGAGAGAGTGGAACAACAATCCTAAAAGTGAAGCATATGTGACTGAATAAGTTAATTGTAAGTTAAACTCTGAGGCTGTACTTGTAGGAACGGCTTTATATTGCAAATATAGTGGACAGTGCGCTCATATCCTCTATACGTTCTTCTGAGTATTTTCAATTTTTTTCCTATCTAACCTCTCCCTAAGAAATTCTTTATAATAATAATTAAAGTATACACTGAATGCAGTACAAGATTCTGCATTTTGATTGCAGACACACTTCTCATATATAAATATACAAATTTTCTCTCCTATGTATCCTACGAATAATAGGGCTACAGAGGGACCTGCCATACTCAAGGAATTAAATGTAAATATACAGAGAGAGTCCGGTATGTAGTAAAAATAAGAATAGATGTACTCTCGTAACATAACACCATGTTTTAAGATTTTACACTCCATTACAAGTCATACCTACTTGTATCATATATGTTCATCCAAATTTCCTACACTTTTCTATGCATATCCACACTTTTTATGTGGTTTAGCCATACAATGTATAGATATGCAGAGAACATTGTGCATGGGGTACTTCACGTATATGTTCAATTTGAACAACTTTTCCGTCATGTATGCTTTCCTGCAAATTGTACTCAATTGCATTAATCTTATATGAGACATCTTAGGCATACGTTCGTTAAAATGCATGTGTCTTAAAATACATATGTATTTCCAAATATGTGGCATATACCTTTTGTCACAATGAATTTTCATACGGATGAGAGCTCCCTGTTATTTTGATCCGGCAAAGTACTGCATAGGCTTTTACTAGATTATATTGTACATGTACATATATACGTACATGTTACCTGCACTTCCAGTGTGATGGGGAAAAATCGAGGAAGATTGCTTTACATTTCCACGTTCTAGCTGTCTGTCCACGGCATATGTATCTCTATATATGATAATTACAGAGCTCAGCGTGTACTGCAACTTGTTCCTCTCCGACTTGATGGATTCTTCTTCTCTGACAAATCCAAGGATGTTGTTTTACTCCAATGAAGCATGTTATATGTTTTTTGAGAGAGACAAGTATTTACTCATCTGCATAGGACTCACATTGTTGTCTATAGTATAGGATTAATATACAAAGCTGGTCTGTGTTGTATAGGGAGAGTGGTGGTATTTAACTATATATGATAGGCAGTAATAACTGGTACGAAGTTACGGGAGAAAGACGAAGAGGTGCATACAAAATATTACACACATGTACATATATTATAGTATAGTGGTGGTAGTAGCAATTTAGCATGTATGTAGAAAAGAGTGGGGGAAAAAACGTATAGAGATGATGTAGCTATGAATTTTCCTATTGCATTCTGGGCCACATGCCCGGCCACTGGCCTCTATTAAAAATCGTGACCTCCTCAAGGACGTTGTCACTACAAACTCTCTGTGTACTTATGGGTCGTAAAGCTTTGGAGGAGTTGTCACCTACAGACATGTACTCTTTTCTATTATGTATCTTTTTTACTTCCTTTTAAATCCTTTTGTGAATTATGCAAATTTTTATCCTCAACAACAACAACTACCACTTGGACTATGGGTTGGAGTAGTAAAAAGAGCGAGAGAGAGAGAGAGAGAGAGAGAGAGAAAGAAAAAAGAGAGGAATGAAAGATGAAAAAGGGGGAAACTTATTGGAAGCCTTTGGGCTTGACCGCATTATTCGCGTACTTTATGAGTTTAGCAGGATGTAACCTTCCCCATGAGTTGTGCATGTTCATCAAGTTCTTCACCTCACAAGTCAATGTATCAATCTATTCATTCACTTCCAGTTTTTTTTCTTTTCGCCAAAAATTTTTTTCAAGTCAAAGCGGGAAAGTTCAAGCTTTGCATACCATAACACCAGTTTCATACACACCAATAATAATAATTCTAAATAATCCTTTGTTATAGCCTAACAAGCACACACACACACACACACACACACTCCTCGAATTTGTACAAATTCCTCACATAACTTTCTCGAGACTTTTGCCAACTTCAAAAAAATTATAAACAAATGTCAATTGCATATCTTTCTCTCTCAGATTTAAATCTAAAAAGATTTACCTCTCTCACTCATCCTTGCAAATTATCATCGTTACAAGATTTTTTAAAACAATTTTTCTACCGGCTCAGAGAAACAGAGGAGAGGAGAACAAATGAAACTTCTGTTATTTTAAAAAACATTCAAAGCTTTAAAACAAACTTTTTTTTTATAAAATAACATTCCCAATCAGTTACCTTTTTCCTGTAATAGCTATAAAATTCAAAGAAGAAGAAAGTCTAGAAAAATTCCATATTATATGAAGGAATTATAATGTACCACTTTCAAGGTATTTCCCAGTACATCCTGCCCAGAGAAGTAACTTCATTGGTTTCACTACTTGTAGTAGGGGCAGAGAGTTACATTACAAGAAACTTATACATTACTTTTCCATCAGTCCTAAGAGAGTGAGTGAGTGAGAGAGAGAGAGAGAGAGAGAGGAATAGAAATATATTGTATTGATACTTGTAATGAGCAGAATGGAAAGGTGATGGGGAATGTCTTTGAGCATCTGTTAGTATATAATTTAACATTGTAAAAAAAAGAAGCGAGTCTCTGATCCCTTAGTGACATTTCCGGATTTTCCACAATGTTCAATGAGTAATTTTGACAAGGACATCATTGGTAGTAAGGCAAGTCATATTCCATCCCGGAACTGTCTAACTACCATTTTCACACTTTTCCTCGATATTTTCTCCCTTAAAGAAAAATGTGACAAGTGACACGAGGCTAAATAAAGCAAATTGAACGTTTTTTTCTCAACTAATATATGTTTTTTCAATATGGCTCATAAAAAGATTTTAAAATCCCAAAAATTTACTTAATGAGAAATGTATGTATATGTACCACACAATCTCGCATGTATGTATATATTTATACAACTCGTTCTAGGGGTAGAGAGAGAGAGAATCATTGATGTCAGCACGGTCTCTATATAAGCTTTATTACGTCGAAAAGACATCTTTTTTACCAAGCACATACTTATAGTGTACTGTAAAGGCAAGTAAATGGAAATGAATTTGACTTGTTTTACATGTTTTTCGTTTCTAAATATTATTTTGCACTGAATTCCCTCCATCTCAAAAGTGACTGCTACTCGTACAAAGAGGATTTTCGAGTTGACATATCCTAAGCAGCGAGTTAATTTACGACTACAAGCTTCTACAAAAAAGGCATGGATGACCAAGTTTTACTCAAATAATGGTCAATATAGGTTAACGGAAATGAAAAGTGGGTGAAAATATAACTACAGAGTGAAATGATTTCTTTTAGTGTCATATACCACAAGTCATCACTACATAGGCATGAGTTTAACAACAACATAAGGTGAATAGAACATTATCATGGGATATTCAAACGTATAGTGTTAGGGGTAATAAATTCTTTTCGAGAATTTAAGAGCAGAGTATATAAGCGAAGAGATGAGTGAAACATTTTTTGGTGGATTATATGCTTTTAAATTTATGCTCATCCAAAAAAGTTTAGTTTCTTTTCTTTGAGATGATTTCTAAGAGGTAAATACACATATTCAATCTCATTTTATGTGTAATAGCTAAGCTTAAGCTTGGTTAAAATGATAGGGTCAGGGTTACCATGACTTGTGGCAAGGCTGTATGTATTTACCGGACGATTCCTTTTTTTTTTTTGGTTTGTATGTATATTCAGGGGCGAGGATGGGAAAAAAGTGTACTTATTTACCCTAACCACGGAGATACCTGAGTATCAATCTGCCGTAATGCTTTATAGTGTATAAGCAAAAGCAATATGATAGTTGTGCTTGTGAGAGGGTTGGAAGGGAACAAGACCGATAATTGGTGTAACGAGCGGATGAAAAAACTTTTATTATTCTGAATAGTGCCATCACGATCTTCTGATGAAGCATATTAAGGGATTTATATAGCTGTGGCGCATGCATTTTATTGATTAACTGGTCATTTCTTACACATTCACATTTTATTAAAGCATTTATTTACTTACAGAAGGATTCCTATCCTATGCCGATTACTTAATAATTCAATTTATCGTTTTGAGTTTTTTTTATTCATTCAGAATTGCCCAATAGAAACTAATGCAAAATGACGAAAGTTTAAAATGGTGTTGTTTATTATTTAAGATGATATTATTTTTTGTTTTCGAGATATTTTCTTTCCATATTATTCTTGCCTGCGGTGTCCCTTTATTAGTCATGAATGTCACTACTTTTAGCATCCCCAAAAGCATTAATTCGAATGCCTCGTCATAATTTCCAAAAGTAACCAATGCAGCATAGGAACCCACGGGTGTGCAAATCCTAAAGTCATGTTAACCATGAAATTACTATTGCCTTCATTTTTAATAGAAGTTTTGATTTCAATAAGGAATGCTATTTTGATTAATTGCAGCTAAAAATCCAGAGTCCTGGATTTTGAATACTAGGTCTTCCGCCTCGGCTTCTTCCAATGAATTTGTTTCATTCTTTAAGCATTAACTCCTTATTATGATGAAAGTAAACCGGAATTTTTGCAAACCAATAAATAGGATTTCCCACGTCAAGTCATGAAGTTTCAGTCAAACTAATTTATTTGATTATCTAAAATACTCATTTAGTAGCATTGAGTGAGAAGGAACAACCTTAGTTTTAACAGTACTAAGATTTTGTCGTGATACTCACATAATGTACTTTTATGAGGAATGTATGACATATTAATAAAAATATACAAGTATCTACAGAGCATGGGGATTCTCAAAGGCAAACGTCGAAGTATTTCATATAAATTATAAAAAAATCAAGAAGAATTCAACTTTTCCTCAGACCATTTTTTATTACGTAATTACTTAACAGCACTTGTTTTTGTTGTATATTCCTACGACTACTCACTCTCTTATTATGAGTTGTACTACAACCGAACCAAACGTGATAATTAATACCATATTATTACTGTACAGCTAGAAATGCACCATTCTTCTTACCGCCAGCCCTTGCAAAAATTGAAATAAAAATGAAAAAATATCTTCCATACTACAAAGCACTATGTGGGATTGAAGCAGTTTATTATGGGCTTTCTTAGGTCTATCACTGGAATGGTTTAAGTTAGCTTGGAGGTGTGTAGGAATGTCGCTGCTGATCATTGGACCAGAGGTAGGAGCAGGAATTATTGCTCTATATTTGAGAGTTTAATTACAGCTGCGTAGTTTAGTTTAGAAAAGAATGTGATTTGACCACTTGGCCAATCCTTTCTTGTGTCTCAAACTCATAAGGTGAACTAAACTGCTGCTTGCACAAACAAAATCGTATGCATAGACAATATGAGAGAATTACAGTGTATTGCACACTTATCTTGCCGAGAACTTTTCCGTCACCAAATGGGTATTTTGACATGCTGGCACTATTGCACACACACACACACAGGTCGAAAAAATTATGGGGTCAAGTGGAGCAGGAATGACAGTTTTGTAAAAGTAGGCAGATAATATTATAGAGACTATGATGTGTCATCCCTCTTGAACTGAACCGATAAATAGAGAAGAGAGAGAGAGGTTTGAAAGGAATATAAAAAAAATTTGAATAAATATTTCGTAAAAAATGATATCTTCTCTGCTCCTGTAAATGGCACAGAAGAAGACGAAGTAGAAGATACGAGCGACTTGAGAGTTGTGCACGCTGATTTTTACGGCCGAATGACTTGTTTTTTTCCACTATTGGTGGTGATAATGATTGGAGAAAAATATGTGATGTACCTTTAAAATGACACTAATAGGGTAAAAGTTGAAGTCTAACCCTTGCTCTGCAAATACAATTTATTATTGTTTCTGCTAGTACAGAAGTATTTAAGTGGTGTACCTGAAGGCTCACGTACGTCTCCTATCCCACCAATGTAAATTAAACTGTAGAGGATTGACAAAAATACAGTGGTCATAATAATTATGAGGATAATAAACATCCTCGAGTTTTTCTTTCTTTTTTTTCAAACTATTCCAACCTAAGAGAGGGGACAAGATAAAAAAAGATGAGTCAAAGATAGATTGCTTTGGGTTATTAGAAATAACCATCCTCTATGTCCACCTAAAAGGTAAGCAAAGGGCGTATGCTTTTATCGCATAATGCAATCCTTTATGAATTTGACATGCAGCTTAGGATTTGCTACTTATGTACTGCATCGCAAGCTCGGGTCATCGTACTGCCACCACTTCTTTTCCATCCCATGTCAAAGTCTACATCATAGTCTCTCCCGTACATATTCATCTGTGCCAGTTATTACCCATTCCTTGTACCATCAATGATTTTTTTCAGTCTGTTATGATATTATGTATGAGCTCCGCTCGGATTTGACGCATGCCTTCGTAATATGCTGGACAAGCGGGTTGTTTTTTCTCTTTCTGTCCTTATCAGCAGAGGAAAAATCCTTGTCAGTTAAAATAGTTGCATCAACTTTTTGTTCGCCTTCCCATTCCACGTATAGTTTTTGTTATAGAAGTGCATCGGGCCGTGCATGTATACTCTTACCTGTTCATCTAGAATTTTTGGTTAATAGAGAATGCAGGAATTAATGGTTGTAGTTGTAGTAAACAATGTCGTCTTTCAACTCTAGCCTTTATCTCCTTTCCTCATTGACCTAGGCTGCTCGGACGGTGGTAGTGGAAGGCTATGGGATTTGAGCACTTATATATCAACATACATACTCGCAAACATTTCCCATTAGAATTTCTGTACTTGAACTTGTTATTGTGATATGATTGCTTCACTTGCATTTCTCCTGTACAAATCTAATCTTATTGAGACTATATGTAATGGGAAATATGATGAGAACGAATAATCAGGATTTTTGGGTGTGAGTCCAATAACATTTGTAAATTAATTTCTATTAGTTTTTTTGAAATTTTAACGCTATTCTTTTTCTTAGAAAATTGCAAATTGGAATTTATATTAGAAAAAATAAATAGAAGCTTATTTTTCAATGGAACATTAATCTCTGGTTGTGGAAGAAAAATAAGGGAAAAGTAGATAAAAGTATTTTAGTATAGATCTTCGGCTTTAAATCATATATACAACATGTTAAAAATATCCTAAGCTCTCAGTGTCTGTTGAATTGAGCGGAGTACAAATTTTGAGGGAAAAGAATGTTGAGAGATGTAAGTTGCATGTTAAAATGCACTTACGCATAGAGCTCTACTGCTAAGAGCATAGGAGGGAAAAGCGATTGTGTGCACATATAATAATAAATATGTGTGGCACGTATGCAGGAGTGATTCGTAAATGAAAATGCTGTGCAGTTGATTGCTGCAATTTACTCACACTATACTCAACCTGCTCTTGGATCAAAGGGATAACATATGTAGAATCCTTTTAGCTGATTTGTTGAACCTCCGTATAAAAATTGTTTGGTGGAAGTCTCTACATTCAATTGGTTAGGTTGAACATATGTTTAAAGAAGGAGAGAGAGAGAGAGAGAGAGACAGAGAGGGGATACATACTGGAGCAAGCTGTTGATTTGAGGGAGAGAATGATGTGACGGAACAAACGTCAAAAGTGTTAAGAGACCAGCGGCTGAACGTGAAAAGGAAAATTATTGGGGTTGGTCTCATCAGTGATCATTAGGATGTTTAGCTGCTGAGATGAGTTTCGTGAACACGTGATCTCACTTTTGATAGCCAATGAATCCACTGTATTTAATTACCTGAGCGGCAGCAGGTCACGACGGAATTTTTGATTAGCACGTATTTATCCGAGAAGGCTAATATCATGTACGTCTTCTTTAAGCAAAGCAATGCATAAAAGCTCTTCTCAAATTTAGTGGCTATGTTTGTCTAGAAAAATATTTTTTTTTTGCGAGCAAGAACGAGGAGAGATTTTGGTGACTCTGCTAATACCCTTTATTTTTTACTCGGAGCTTATCACACTCACTGCCTTGTTCGCTACTGCACCCGTAATTCTTCAAGTTTCCCTTATTAATTGTGGGCAGACCCAAGGGAAAAAACAAATGTTTTAGTGAGGCCATTCCTATACATAAAGGGAAACACCTGAGCGGAGGCATCATCCTTCTATGCTCTACTCTATCAAATATCTGTATATACTACTTTGAAAATGTCATGCATTATTGTTGAGAGAAATAACGTCAACTCATAAATTTATCATAGATACGGCCATAGATTCGTGCTAACAAGTAAAAACCATTCAAGGATAGAATTCTTTGGATAGCGATAAAATTCCAAGTAGACTTTTCCCCTTGTATTCTTGGATAAAACGTTACTGCTGGTTACACTTTTCCCTAAAGTTTCAGCACGACTTGTTTATCTCAATATGTATCTTTTATGTACATGCAGATACTGTACTTGGGTCAACAATAGGAGTGATTAGAGAGCTATACATAACATTGTGGGTTATATCTACAGCAAAAGCGTTACTTATTACAAGGAATATAGCTAAAGGGAATCCTATGTTAAATCATTTGACTGGGAAATCCCGTGTGTTAAACCTGAGACATTATTTGTGGATACTTGAGTTACATTTCTTTACTATGTACATGTACATACGTAGAGAGCAGAGACAAGGAAAAATATGGGTTGGGGTGACGAGTCTCACTCATCGTCACTCACTACTACAGGTTTTTGGGTGGCATGTACCTACATACTTGGCTTGTGCATTACCGGTCCTTGTTTACGCGCTACTGTGTGTCTTGTAGTGTGTGTGTGGAAAAATGTACATGTAAGGAAACTTTTGAACTCATGTCCAAAGTCTTAAAAGACAATTAAATTGAAAGATTGGCTGGGCCCCGTGATGGCCATAAAAATGTGTTGAAGGAAAAATGTGGAATATTTAGTGGATGCTCAGTGACTGTATTACATACTACATTGTGAAATGTCAGATCACCTTTAGTGGGAAGTAAGGATGAAAAAAACTATAGGATTAAAATGGCATAATAAAATGTGTAGGAATTTGGTGTAGTAATATATAGTAGAGGAAAAAAGTAGTAGTGGATGGGGAGGTGTGTCGTTCGGAAGGGCTGAATTGAGTTGTTCCAATGTTTTGTGTATAATTGAAAGTGTGTGGTTTTAATTAAGTTTGCAATTTTCGAGCAAGGATTTAAGGCTATGTCCATCCATTAGGGCTTGTGAGGCAGGCTGAGGTGTGGGTTTGCAAGGGTATGCATGGATAGGTGTACATATTTCTAGAGAGTGAGCTTGTGTTTGTGGATGGGA
This sequence comes from Spatulosminthurus flaviceps, assembly GCA_034693705.1. NCBI lineage: Eukaryota > Metazoa > Arthropoda > Collembola > Symphypleona > Sminthuridae > Spatulosminthurus > Spatulosminthurus flaviceps. Next base: position 66,309 of record JAQFXU010000044.1, on the reverse strand, counting down.
AAAGAGGAAGAAGAGGCTGGTTAAGGGAAAGATGGATGGTGATGTGGAAGGAAAAATTTAGGATTGAAAGGCCTGGCCTGAAGGGTGACTTATTGATGGGACAATTGGGGAAAGATATTAACAGCCGTAATTTTAATTAATGGTTGCACAAAGCACGGGACATTTTGCGGAGACTCGTAAATCAGCGATAACTGCAGATGGACATGGTGAATTCTCCATCCCCTGCCCATGTTTGATGTCGCTCTCAATGAGCTATGATCATTTTATGACTTGCTGTCCTTGTAGTAGTCCTCAGACCTCCTTTCACCCGTACCCGTATCCGCTCTCCTAATGCTCTCTTAAAAATCTCCATTTTACCAAGTCCATCTCATTTGTCCAAGCTTAAAATTCTATTGGAGCCATTCTAAAAACTAGACCTTCCATTCTCAAAGGCTACACCTCCACCTCCATTAGAAACCCCATTTCCGCTTGTGTCCAGACCAATGGAAAGGTAGTGACACGACACGGGAGTTATGCTATCCGCGCTATACGTAAATGTTGCCTGTACATAAATACCTTGTTTTTGTCCAGGCCCACCTTGAATCAAACGCTCTTATTTCCTAGTACTCGTTACCTCTTCAAGTACTCAAATAGCCTTGGAGTGGATTTTATAGTTGGTAGCTTATCGTATGTACATATGTATTTTTGGCCTGCGCTATAACGGTAAGCTTGTGTTGCTAGATATATAAACTAGTTGGATTGGAGAGAGGTTGAAGTTATAGACGTATAGTTTTGTATGTGCTACACTTACACTGCCCGAGATTTACCTACGTAACTTATGGAGGGATTCATTCACATGTGATGGTTGATGGGGGTTCATTCTGATGTTGGAGCGGTGGTGGATCTATAGAGATTCTATGTATTTTATGTGCAGAGAGTGCTCGATGAGTGTAGGAGTTATATAGGAATGATGGAGAAGGATCTTGAGGAGTGTAGAACATGGTGAGCGTCTGGAACACAATCAACTGATTTGGTCGTCGTCCTTCTTCCTCGCCTTTCCTCTCTCTCTCTCTCTCTCTCTCTCTCTCGTTTGTTTGTACATATGTGGGTTCATGGATTGGAGATTTCTTTATTCCTGTTGTTCCCGTCGTTTTCTTCACCATCTCATCTCTCTCCCTGTCCCCGTTTCCCCACAGTTAGAGCTATTCCCTCTAATATGTAATAGATTCTTATGGAACTTCTCAACTTGTTAGCTTTTCTTTCCTTCACCATGCACGGGCTACATAGACAAGTGCGTGGATGGGATGGATCCAGGCATTGTCGACCAACTGAGAGCTTGTCTCTTTCCACCCTTTTTTCTACTCTTACGGCACCAAAGAAAGGAAGGCTGAAACTTGATTAGAGGCGGACTAATATCGAGATCACGGCGGAGGAAAAAAGTCTCCATCTATCAAACTATCCACGGATTTGGGGGAAACACTTTGGTTATCCATTGTAATATCTATAGGGACCCATGGGAAGGGTAACTTGTCCGAGGAGTATCTATAGCTAATTGCACCATGAATTCTCATGTCTTCACGTTTTAGTACGTCTTTCTATATGTAGCAAGGATTTAGCTTCCCGTGATTTTTAAAGTCTTTCGTCTTGACATATTTGACAAATTACTCTACTTAAAATACTAACCCTCAAACTTCAGAGTGAAAACCAGAAAGTGATTTGTTTTTACTTCTTCCTCAATTTTTATTCCTCTTCAGTCTCTTTTTGCTTGTGTTCCTTTACGTGTACCTCCGAGCATTTTAATTAATTTTGAATGTACATACATCTTGCCCCAGAAATATGTGCGAATTTCTTCAGGCAATGATTAAGACGAGAGTTTTCTAAGCCTTTTAAATAATCACAACATGTGGCAGGGGGGGGGGGGAGAATTACAAATATTTCCGAAGGGAAAAACATTATTTGGTTTGCAACATGTTTTAAGCTTAAAACAACATACTTAAGAATGGGATCCAAAGCATGTTTTTGTTTATTAATTGACTCCTCATTTAATTTCAACTTTGCTTCAGAAAAATGAGATTAATTTTATTGAAGAAAAGTGCACGAGATGGAGCCGAGAGCAAATGCTATGCACTTTTCATTATTAAGACTTCAAAGGTTTTTGGTTAATTTTCCTCCTGAAGTAATTTCAAACTGTAAAGAGTTGCGTGTCTAACTAAGAGATTTAGTGATAAACTGATACAGCTTCTATCTGAAAACCTAGGTGAGGAATGTAATATTGACACGTTAAACAAACACATTCGAATAGATGCTGAATTCTAGTTTATGAAATGTAAAGGATGGCCCTCTGATGATGATCCTAAGGGACTCAAATGGTTTGACGCGGAATGTAAAAATAGTAAGTTATTTAGTAAACAGAGCCATGAGAGCATTAAGAAAATCACCGGGAAGACAAAATGAGAATCAATTTGAAGAGAAGCTGTCACGATTTTCAACTTGTAAGGAAAGCTACAACAACCTTTGCAATAACAAGAAGAAAGGTTATTATCACCAGGTTACGTGCGAAATCAATAACTCTAAAGCCTCATCCGAATTTTGGAAGGCCGACGAAGTACAACATGGTTAAGCACAAAATAACTATACAAGATTGGGAGACACACTTCAAATCCATTTTTGAGAAAACTGCCAATGAGGAAGCAGATTCACAAGATCATCATCAAAATTCACATGAACCAAACCAAGTCAAAAAACTTATCTGAGTTTAGTATGGCGGACTTCCCGTTTAAGCAAAATAAAATTTAGGATTTAGTGCTACAGGTGGAGAGATTTATGAGGAAATATGGTCTATATTTTCCATGGGTGTTGAGCAAAAATCCGAAAATTTCATCATTTGTTGCATTAAATAGCGTCCGAGTTGCGATAAATTCTGACCCGGACGTCGGTTTTCACAATTAGCGCTTCCGTTTAGGCACGCACATACATTCACTTACTTTGCGGAAGAATAAGAAAACTCTGAACAACCTGAAATGAATTAAAATATTAAATATAGTTTCCATTTTAGTATGTTTTACGTGGATAGTGACGAGCTATAGAATTGGGTAGAATAAGGCTGGTGTATAAAAGGAAGATCTGTAAAACAAAGGTTTTGATTTTGGTAGGGAAAAGCATTAGTTTAGAGTAAAAGTATCAAATGGAAATCTTTGACAACAACCAACGTTTTAAAACTTGCACGAATGTGACATGGTAAAGGAAAAGTGGAATAAGCTTTCCCCGAAAACATAAAGTTGAAAAAAAAGAAGTGGATTTGTACATGGGAGACACTATCTATTTCGTATGTGTTTAGTATAGGGGGGATGGTACATGCGAGGCTGAAGTGCCCTAAAAATCGTCGGTGTTCATGAATGCGTTTAAACGGTGTGGACAGGGAGAGTGAGTGAGTAGCTTGGAACTATCCTGGAGACAGGAGAAAAAGGAGAGGAGAATAGACAAGAGGGATGGTTGGACTAGAAGTCCTTTCTTCGTCTTCGTATGTGCGTGTCTGTGTGTGTGTAGTGTGTGCATTGATGTATTTAAAATTGCAATTGGAAAAATAAGCCATTTAAAAGGCGAAACAATCATGGATGATTTTCGCAGAGGAGAATAATGTGAGCGGAGGAAAAATATGAGCCATTCATCTATCTTTTTGCAACTACATAAATCCCAACATTTATATTATAACTCAACTCCAGACTTTCGATTGTTATGCATACGCGCGTGTAAACCCATCATCATGTTTTAGTGGGAGTTTTCCTATAGCTCCAAAAACACACACACACACACACACACACATCAACCAACTATTTTCCTAGAGCCCTTCCAGGGTTGTTGAATATCCACCAGCATTAATACATCCTTTCACTTGAGCATCGCATCGGTACTTTTTAAAGGAGCGAATATAGCTTGAGCAAAATAAACTCGTATGAATACTTACGTACATTCCTAATAGGTATTCCCATGGAAAGTCATGGATGCCAAGTGATAAATGCCTATGTGTTTCCACTTATAGGAGAAAAACGCATATTTATACCCAGAGTATTTACCAGTTTGCTCCAAATATGTGTTTATGTATAGGTTCATCGTATAGATACGTGTGTACAAAAGTGTAATGGAAACGGCCTATTTAAGTATCTTTGAGGGAAGGGATGGATTTCCTATAAGATTTTGCCATTTGAACCTCTTGTACTGTAGCGGAGTGGTAGAGAGTTGGGAGTTGTTATGTTCTAGAAGTTTAGAGTTTTATAGTAGAGATATACATATAATTATGTATAAAGAGAAATGTGTGTATATGAGTATAATGTATGCAGAGATTAGCTTCAATGATGTTCAGTGAGTGCAGATCTGAGCGGACACTGCAAATAGTTGATATAATATTTCTACAGCCGGTGGTCATGGTTGGATCAACAATACATTTGAGTCTGAGTATAATTTATTTATGGGCTCCAAAAACGCCTGGAACCGAATATTTTACTGCCAGAATAGCAATGTAGGGGCCGTATAATATGACTTGTGTGTGTAGTCTGAGGCAATCAGAGGGAATAATTCCATACCTTTTTTCACTTCTATCCTTGTTTTACAGCATCTTCCTCATCTGAACCCCTAACATAAATATACACGGCCTTCTCCCAACCATACCCTCTCAACTATCAAGTATCTTATATCTTAATCCTACCAGGCTATCCTTCACATGTACATCCACACACACACACACACACACACACAATATCTCACAATACCCTTCTGGTCCTCCAGAGACCTCATTTTTGACAACGCTTCTTATACTCAAGATCCTATCAGCGAAATATTATGTGTGCATACAGATCAAGTACTACTAGATTCCTCCGCGAATAAAACTCCACCACAATGTTTATAAACTAGAAAAATTTCTGAGAGTTAACATGAGAGAGAAAAAAATCAGGGAGAAACCAAAGATTACTTTTTGCTAGAGAAGAGAGTATGGTAAAGGAGAGAGAGAGAAGAGGAAAAAAGGAAAGCTATAGATTTTTCTCAGCAGTAGTAGTAGTAGTTGTTGTAGTTTTATGTAGTGAGACAAAATCCTGCGGTTTTTCTAATCCAATGAATATTTTCACTCTCTGGCCGAGGTCAGTGTCAGTGTGAGATGATGATGGTGAGGACTCTGTTTGAAATACAAACTAAATTTTTACAATTTCCTTTATAATATTTGAACATACATAAAAGATATGGCTACAACCCTATGTAACATGACTAATGGGACAGTATGAACAAGGCTGAGAGTCATAACCCTTTCTCTCCCAGCACTTGACAAAAAAACAAGTTAAGAAGTAGAAAGCATTGGTGAAGGCTGAAAGTTGGCCAGTCAACTGCCAATTCACAATTTAACTCCAATTTTATATGTTCAACCCTCAGCCTTGTCATAAAAGTCCCTGTCCGTGCTACATGCTGGGCATAAATATACCATGTAATCTAAGTTCCTCCATGGAGAGGCTCTCCTTTCCAAAAACCAATATTATACTCTATACCCTTGTAATTTCATAGAGATATTTTTTTCTACGTAATGTATGTACTACAATGGGATGAGCATAGGACCATGTAAGTGGAGCCTTGTACATCCTTCCGACGTCTTAACTTCATAAATACAGTTTGATATACGCAAACGATCGGAAAGTATAAGCTGTCTCAGAGTAAAAACATACTAAAATCTGAGTTGTAATTCTTTAAAATTTGCTACTACTGTATTTTCAAGTGTAGGATATCAGCTACTGTGTAATCACTTGGGCGATGCACATGTATGCGTCCACAAATCTCCTACTTAATTATCAATCCGTGCCGTAAATCCGTCGTAAGAAACTGACCAAGCTCAAGATTTAATTGAATGTACATCAAATTCCCAAAGGGTTGAAGCTCTCTATACGCTGAAATAATGAGAAGTTCCAATCAAACTTTTGCCCTCCTTGACAGCCCATGTAACTTTAGTGTACTAACTAGTTCCTTTATACATAACATATTGGCACTAATTTGTCATATAAAATAATCTTCGCAATGTCAAATTTATCAAACTAAACACAATGTTAGCATGGGGAAAAGGATTGTGGTAGGGAAGCCTCCTGATTGCAAAAATACACATTAGCTTCCTTCATTATTGTAGGAAGTTAATAAACAATATTGAAAAATTCTTCTCTGCCAGATATAAAATCCACAATTTATATTGCCAAAGCCAATCTGCACGTGCAAATTGTATTGGAAGAGTTGCTGGTCAAAATGTACGCCAACTTTTTCCCCACTGAGTTATTGAAGACGTGCAAAAGAGCCCTACCTTTTTAATTCCTTGTTGTATCTTTAATCTAGAGGGTCCTTTTCTCGAAAATTCTTTTCCCACTTGAATGTTCCTCTTCTTCTTGCGGTCAAATATGAACTCCCTCAATAATTTAACTATAGCTTATGAGACATTTTTCTCCTTTCCAATTCCAATCCCCCCTATACCCTGTAATTATCTGCGGAGATATCGTTCCGAATTATTTCCTCCCATGTTTTGGCATACAGTCAGTGTTTCCACACTTAACTATGTATAATGGTAAAAAATGGAGGGTACAGGTCAAAAGTAACATTCCTTAACTATAGTCATGAGTTGTTGTTTCATCCCTATGTGTACATTTATCTTTCCTATAAAAATCCCAGTGCAAAATCAAACTCAAGAGAAGATGAAAAAAGTTTCTATAAGCCGTACAGCGTAGAAATTTGCAAAATCTTTGTATGTACAAACATTTGTTTGGCTAACAATGATCATATTAAGGACGGCGGTAAATGTTGACTTTTATTTCCAGCCAGCTACCGCTTTCATGCTGCCTCTTATAGCTTTGTGTGTACATAGTTGTGAAAGAGGAGTGTAATATTTTACAAAAGCCTTTTGTAAGAAAAGGATGATGTGATGGAATGGTATCAAAGGTGAAATGAGAAACATGTTTCCTCTTAAGAAATAAATAATAATGGAAGGATCAATTTGCACTAATTCAGACGAAACATGAAAATTGATAGCTGTGAAAACGGTAAATAGTATACGAGAGTGATGAGTGGCTATTCATCCACGTCTGTGGTCGACTTGTGGAGTATAAATCCTGTTTAAAACATGATTTATAGATTTATAAATTTCTCTTTCCTTTAAAACAACCCCCACAAACAGACATGCACAAAAGCAATGCTAATTATCACCCTAAGCAAAATTTCACAAATATTCACAATAATAATTATAAATACTTGCATGCACAACACTCAAACACACACACACACACACACACACATGCTTATTAAATTCTACATACCCATGTTTCTATATATTACATAGAAATTAAAAGTTAAACACGGGGCTAAGTAAGTACATTAAAGGGATGTAACTGCATATTATTTCTGTGTGCATGAGAAAAGGAGCAAACATGGGGGGAAATATATGTAATTATACGTATTAGCATAATGAGTACAGATAGATACATAGATGAATTAGCAGACTACATATTATTATAGCAAGTACATATGTGCATGTCAAAGGAGATATGATTTGTGCATATCTTTGCTAATAAGAGACCTCATTGGTTGATGGAAGTATCTATCTAATTTTCACATATATATGCATAATAATTTTTAATTATGTAAATAACAGTGTTTGGGGAGGAGTCCCCTGCTTTTCTGGCAGGCTTTTTCCTCCGCTCCGTTATAGAACAGGTGCTTTTGCAGTGAGACGTAGTAAATATATGCGTTTGCGGACGAAGAGATGGAAACTTCCTTTAAGATAAATGCCCCGTCATAATTTGGATGATGCCTGCCCTCTAACTTATCACTTCTTAGATTTTATGTCTGCACATGTTATAATAATCTTCTATACTTGATAAGTTCACTTTGAAGTGCATTCATTATATTTTATATATTATTTTTTGACAGAAGAAGAGGGAAAAAAGATGAGAATAAAAAAAATTCGGATATTCCTATCTTTTATGCATGTATGCCAATACATAATAATTATTATCTGTATCAAAAAAGGAGGAAGGATATTCTAAAAAGGAGCTTTTACTGTATAATATAATCCATAGAAAAGGTTGGGGGGAAGTAGGAAAAAAAATTCTAGGTACACTTTTGTATGTGTAGATATACAGCCTTGAATGGAAAGTATGTAACGTTTTGGATGGTGAAAAGGGTAGTTTTTGCTACAATTCTCCGCTCCTATGATTTCTCCCAGTGAGTTTTTTCAACCAAGACTATATTATTTCGTTCCAGACCAAGTTCTCAAAAATAATAGAGCAATCAGAGAAATAATTATTTACACATTATTTACTAATTCATCGAGCGTATAGAGAATGTACATGGTAGGGAGATGGAAGGATTTTTCTATATACAGCATTATAAAATGTACATAGTAGGATGTGGGTAAGTATGTACGTAACATATCATGACATGGAGCAAACTCCATTGAGATTGTTTACACACCAAAGAGGAAAGACGTTTTGTGCTTGGTTGAGATTTTCATACATTTTTCCATCCTTCTTCTTTCGGCATTTCCCTAATAGTTTCCTTATGGCAAGGTACTTAATACCACATTACTCCTACTTAAAATCCAGTATCATCCCCAATGTGATAAACTGTGCTTTTTTCCAATGCTTCAGCATTTAATTTCATTATGATCATCAGGACTATAAGGGAAGGTATAATGTAGCGGGAGAGGAGAGAGTTCATAAGGATTTAAATTCCTATCATTATAACCTTATGCCTTTATTTCCATTCCCATATTATACTATATTGTAGAAGAAACTCTATGAGAAAATATTCTTGGCCAGATCTTCTCCTCCCTGGACCTTTAAAGCACTATGATTAAAGAGAGAATTGTACTTGACGTGAATATTTTCCAAACTCACCGTTATTTTATCAACAGAATTTATTATTATGTCATTTACTTTGATGTCGGATCTGTAGAGGGTAAGATGAGTCTGTACTAAAGGTAGAGGATAATGTATGATTGATAATCTTGTGTAAATGTGTCAGGTTTACTTTTGAACCCAGTGAACTCCAGAAAATGATTTACTAATGATATTTTTTTTTGAACCTCTGGTCTCCTACTACATTATTATGTATTATTATGATTAAAGAAAATGTTCTATGAATGATAAAGGTCATTGAGATTTTTTGGGCGAATCCCTCAGTTAATAATAACTAAAAATGATCAATAGTTGTGGAGTCGCTTCTGACATGGAAATTGGGGATTTTTACACTAATGACTAATATCTTGCTTGTTCACAGCCAAGAGATGATGATGGTATTTTTTTTCCTCGGCTACTCCTTGAAATGCACGTGATCCTATCAGGACTGGGGTAAATCACAGGAAATTCATTTTCAAGAGATGTTCTCTCTAGATATTATTTTTCTAGCTCTCTTGTAGTGTCTGCCTGTACTATGGAAATAGCTGATGTAGCCACATGTATTGTATTCATCTTGTATATTTATATACATATTTACTACGACGTACTATAACCAACGGGCTTTACAGTTGTTGAAGATTTAGAAAAGTTAGGATGGATCAAGAGATTTTCTTCCTTTGGGAAAATTAATAAAATCATGATTAGGACCCGCTGTAATACATATTATTTGATGAGAATGGTTTTAGCTGAGAGTACAAGGACGAATTAATGGCTGCGGAGTTAAGTGTGTAAAAAAGACAAGAGGATTGGAGGAGAAGCTAAAGGGATGGAAATAATTGCGAGGATTCTGCAGGTTCAACGCGTCATTGCGATTTTTTTCAACCAGCAAATTTTGGGGAAGTTGAGCATCAGAAATAGATTTAATGCTTGCTTTGGTTCTCTAGTCACATTACTCTATTATTAGGGCTCATCATAGGAGATGGATAAGAGTTCATCAATCATTCAAGGTGTATAGTATGTGCGGTGAGTCATCATTTAAATTTGGGACCCTTGAAAAAATAGCCTTATTCCAGGGTCTCAGATTCTCACGGATTATTTTGAGAGTTTCAAATAGTTTTCAGAAGCTCAACATTTTGCTCTTTCCTTTCAAGAATACAGTTACCATTAAAAGTTATATCAAGTGAGGTTTTCTTGTTTCAGTCCATTATTTTCACGTTGCAGATTATCACACCTTGAGTTAGTCAGTTCTATTTGGGCAGGATAAAATCAAACGTTTTATCAAGTTTGTCCGGTTAGAATCTTCCCTTCCTGGCTGGGATGTCTCAGATATTATTTTTTATGCGGTATTTGTTTCTCGTCAAGAAATTCTCTATATTGAGTAACAACTTTTTTCTCGTTCCTCTTTCATCGGGGAATTAGTCGTTTGTGATGTAAAGATGCCTTGGCTCTAAAACCCTTTCGATAGCTTACACAATTTATTAGTTTTAAACCAACAAGGCATCTCCACTGGCTTCTCTAAAGTATGGTCCATGAAGCAAAGAGTCTCGTTGGAAACAGTTGTATTAAAATTCTACAAAAACGTGTTGGGTCTACCTTGGTGTACTCCCAACTATATGATCAGGCTAGAATGTGGCAGGGCTGCAATTAAGGTATTAATTCTCGAAAAAATGCTCAAATATCTAAAGTAACATCTAAGTATGAACAGTGATAGGGCACCAAAGTGAGTTCTAATGAGGCAAATTCACCTGGGAGCATCTTGTGATGACTAGCAATGTAATCTATTCTACTTTTTCCGAGTGGACTGACCGTTGGGGAAATAGATTAGAATAGAAAGTGGGGAACGGTTATAGAAAATTGAGGGGTCGGCTGACCCCTCAAGCCTAGATCTACAGACAAAATAGACGAATCTATAAGCCATTGTAGATTTTTTAGTATTAAAGTAAATGGAGAAAAGTGACCGTCACATCTACAAAGTATTTGTAGATTCCAATAATAGGCCAATAGACGGGTGGAAAAACCGTTGAGAAAAATAGAATAACGGTCATTTCTATTCTAATCTATTTCCCCCAACGGTCAGTCCACTCGGAAAAAGTAGAATAGAACACCATCCCTGGGGACCCCGGAAACGACGAGAAAAACAGATTTTTTGGAAAAACCGTGGTTCCCAGTTCCTTTGTTCTTTTACATGCGTTTAGATAGCGAGGCCCGCAACTTTTTCAACTGCAACGCAAAAATTTAAATTACAAGCAGGGAAAAAAATTAAAATTGTCACAACAGTGGCTGTTAATAACCAAAAGATGAATGCCCAAAAAAATCAATAATAGATTTTAGTACTCCGTTATTTTTATGTTATGCAGACCTCAGCCCAACTTAAAATTTAGCAATTTTTTTCAAATAATTTTAAAACTGTATAACTTAATGAACGATTAACATACGAACATCAACATATTTTAAAATTAATTATGCTCATCACAAATGATATTCTTGAAAACAAAATTTACACAAAGGTTTCTTACACCTGTCGCATTGCAATACCGTCCTTTTCATCATTTTGTAGGTGCAAAAAACACAAGCTAATTTTCTTTTCTGAGGGGTCGGGTCAGGCCAGTGTTGCCCGGTTTTACGAATCGAGTCAGGCATTTCTCTTATTGTCGGTCGACCTAACGTTTTTCACTGAGTCCCATACTTTGTCACGATATTATCTACAATTTTTAATGTGTATTGTGTTATGCAAGGTTGATTTGTATTTGGATTTGCTATCAAATGATTATTACCGTTCTTGTTCAGATAAATATTTCTTCAGAATAAACCGTGCTTAAACTACAAAATTTCGCTCAGCAAGATCAGGATCATAGCTCAACTACAACTAGCCAGGGAAACTAAAATTATTTTCAAACAAAAATGTAAAAACAAATAATAAGTTAAGGAGATAAATGTGTATGTGGTCATGATAATTCAATAAATCACTTATTGTTTAGTTGTAAGTTATGCATATGATACTTTATAACTTAAATGTTATATACAATGAGTGACTATTATTTGAAAAATTAGATATGTGTATGGCCCAGAGACTCAAAACGCAAAAAATCAGTCAATCACTGGCTTCTCTAGAAGATATCAATATAACCTCGACATCCGTCTAATTGTAAGTATTGACGTCCGAAGAAGTTTTCCACTTTTCCACAGGCTTTGGCTTTTAATATTGTCATCTATGCGGCTTAATCATTTACTGGCTATGGGGAAAGTGTATAGAGCCAATAAGGCAGTGATTTGTAGAATTAAATAAAACTTTTTTTTATAATATGAAACATTTAGTAAAATTATTATTGTCACAGTATATACAAAAGATGAAACACTAAAGAAAATATATTTATATGCATTGTACTCTTATAAGATTAACGGCTGGCTAGAGTTTGCTTTAAAATTCTCAATGTATCAACTTCCCCCGTAAATATATACTATGGAGGAATGCAAGGCTACGCTCAATTTTGACGTTTCTCATGACAAGGTCCAGCCTAGGAAACTAGAAGACGTTTGTCCTATGGAGATTATACGTAAATCATGATGGAAATAGTTTCGGAACAAGGTTTGAACAGTGGGGTGCGAAATGAAGAACGGCACAAGTGGGAATTGCGAAATTATAGTTGATAGGAAAAGGTAGAATGTTGAGGAGGGTTGGGAAGGGTTGATGGTCTTGCTAAAGGTGGGAAAGAGCCAATGTTACATGAGGAAGTGTAAACAAGGTAAAGAGGAGGGTTGACAAGTGGCATAGGCAATGCAAAGGCTTGGGGTTGCTTTCTTCTCCTCAACTAATACTCACACTCACACTCACTCAGTCACTCATGTAGTTGTTGGGGTGAGCGGGATTTGTTGTTGTAAGACATTGTCCGAGATAGTGTGTAGAGATGAGATAAGATGGGCAGATAGGGAAATATAGCTGGTTGATGGGATAGGTTGATTAGTGGAGGAAAGGAATAAGGGTTATATAGCGGAAGGGTTGGAGGAGAATGATCGGACTCACTAATTTCTATGAGTGGTTCATATATGCTAGGAAATGAATGTGTGAATACACTTTTACTTGTCGTAATGTGAATGGGCTACTAAAAACGTAGATGAGGATAATGGATACGACTGCGCGACTCCCGCTTGCCAAGAAGACGTGTGTGTGTGTGTTGTATATGTGTTGGGTAGTTAGTTGTATTTGTATAAGAAGGTGGTAGTGGCACACTCCTCAGTGTTCTTTTTCTGTCGACGACAAGGAGAATAAAGACGGAGGCCTAAACCCTTACGGTACATACCGAGCTAAGCACACACACACAGGGTGAGATGCCTACACCGTAAACGTGTGGCTCACACTTGTGTATGTACGTGACGTGTGTTTATATACGAGATAAAAGTAAAGAGAGAGAGAGAGAGAGAGAAGTAAAGACTCTCATGCAGAGGCATTATGAGTTGTGGAAGGAGTATAGAAGAAGAAGCAAAAGAAGAAGTGGTGAGAGTGTGCCTTCCTTCGCTCTGTATACTCGATCTGTTGTTGGTGTATGTACACACCTCAGGACCACTACTACTACTCCTGCTTCAGAGTTAAAAGGGAGAGCCAGAGCATGGGTACCCAGATGTGAAAGCAACTCTCATGATAAAGTCCGAGGCCTCTGGAGTTGCCTCCTGATTTCGTCTCAGTACACACACACACACGACACGACACGACTCCCGAATATTTTACCCGAGCTACTTACTTACACACTCAACACTCAGTTCACTTGTTCAACAAGGAGCAGTCCTCACTTGACTACTTACAAGTTGAAGAGTCAACCCTGCTTTACTTTACTGTCTACACACACACTCACACACACACACATTCACAAGGAGCTCACCGACTGCAACAACTACCACTTCTTCGTCCTCTTCTCCTAACTACCCCATCCCATGCATTCTCCAAGGTATTTCTCCACAGAATCTTCTACTCCTTCTGTCCTATCCACACTTCACATGGCATCTTTCACACTTTACTACCTTCACTGCCCCTGACTACATCATCATCATCATCATCATCAGGAGCAGCAGCAGGAGGAACATCAGACAAGAGCAGACCTTTTCGTCCTTGGTGTCGTCGCTTGTTACTTACTCGTGTCGTTCTATAGCTCCTTATGACCTCATCTTATTCATATCTCCGGTCCTCATTTACTACTCATTCCTCCTGTCTTCTCCTATCCATCCACTGCAAAAACCTTCTACTACTTCCAACTTCCCCACAAAAACTACCACTCAATTTCCTTCTCTGCCGGTTCACCCTCCTCACTCACATTCCTCCAGTATCAAGTCCTACTCTCTCCAATAACTTTTCCCCACTCTGTATAAGTAGCCCAATCTTTGGGAAAATCTTATCAAATCCACTCCAAGTCTAATTAAAGAACAAGAGAAATCCACATTGTCCATCCTTGTGCAGTTAAATACCGAGAATTTAATCAATTTTACGCTTGTAAAATTATTATAGGGTTGTGAATTAAAAATCAGGATCTCCAAAGGGTTTGGAAATTTGAAATGTTCCCAGAAACTGAAAAGAAGAAACTTAGCTAAAAGTTGTAAAAAGTCATTGGAAATCTCCGACCTTCAAATTAAAAAACATTGAAAAATAACACAAGGTTTGAACGTTTGAAAAATTCTCGAATCTCCACGTCACAAAGTTAAAGTAACTTTCCCGTTCAGTGACAAACTCAACTATATACTGCCAAAAAGGAAGCTTTTCCGAGGAGAAAAAAACCTTCAAGTGAATCTTGAACTTGTGGTGAACTCACAATAACAATTAATGGCAGTTCAATAGCTATAAAGTAAAAAAAAAAAAAAAAAAAACTTACTGGGAAATTCATGTGATCTATAAGTCGGGCCCAGCCAATTTAAAATTTAAAAAAGTGATTGAAAAACTCTGGTGAAAAGTTCTAATACTGATTTCTCCTCAATTACTAAATTATTAAAGATTCGAAAGAGGATAAATAATTATTGTTTTTTTAAAAGTTAGTAATACTCGTGGAAGTTAATCTCTCTCTCTCTGATTGGTTACTTGATCAAATGAGAAGATATGGAGAAACTTGACTGAGCTTCTTGTTGACAAGTGCTTATAAGTTCCGGTTTTGATTTCCTCCCCTTCTGTAGATATTACTTTACCCCAGAAAATCGTACAATACAATTGTTATCCTTTTGGTGTTTGTTGTTACCAGTCGCGGATCAATTATTGCGCAGTGTCGTTCCCTGCATTTTGTGCATACTTTGAATATGGTATGTTTTCCTCCATTTGTTTTGTTGCATTATTGTAGCAAAAATAAAAAAAGCTTTCTATTTAAATTTAATTTTGCAAAGGGAATTTTTCCCAAGGATTTTCAAGAGTCATATTGATTGCTATAGGAATTCATTGGTTCCATTCAACTACTACGTCAATATTATTCCATTCAATCAGTTTTAGTGTAAGAGTTTTTCATGTTGTTAAATTTCCTATGTACAGAATTAGTTAGAGGGAAGAGGAGCAGTCTTAGTGCAAAAGGAAGAGAGCAGGAGCAAAGGAACTAAAAGAGAATATGATCTAAATTTAGTTGAGACTCTTGTATGTGTGTGTGTGTAAGAGTTAAAGAGAGAGAGAGAGAGAGAGATGGATAGAGATAGATAGAGAGTAGAAGAAAGAAGTAGCAAGTAATAGTTGTTTAAAAATCTGCACAAGGCTATACATTTATTGCCGACGTTGTTGGAGTCTGCATGTTTTGTACACGGTTGAATAATGGGAAATGAGTTGTGTGGTAGAGAAAATATCTTACGGAACTTAGCGAGTGAGCGCATTATAAGTATGTATATAAGTGTATAAGTATGTGGAGAAACCCTTATACTGTCAATGTAATGCAGTTGAGTAAAATAGGTTTGAGTTCCTCCCTGCAACAACAACTACTACTACTACTACTACTTTCTATGACGATGAATTTTCCTCAGATTGCTTCCTGTTTCTTTTTCATATGTGTATTTTTCCCTGTATAGGAGCATGTATAAACCATTCATGCAACTTACTACCCTCCTACTTTTTTTTTATCTATATAGAAACCTAGAAAGCTATCTTAACCATACTACAGCACTAGCCATTAGATTAAGACATGCATTTGTCTTTAGTCTTCCTTGATCATTCTCTTTACCCATCCACTCTCTCTCTCTCCTCAACAAACAAAAAAAACATGTAGAAATTCCCTATTTTCGTAGTACATTTACAGAGAGACAGGGCAAAAGCTAAAGCTTATTGGGAGAGAAAATTTTATGTTGAGGGAAAATCTTCATGTTTATGATTTAAATTGACCATCAGTTGTAGTGGTAGGATATTTTAAGTATCCTATAGAGCAAAGACATTGAGATTCAATTTTATTTTACAGGGATTAATTTTATATTTTGTGCTTGTTAAATATATGGGTATTTATTTATTGAGACTTGAGTCTACATAGCTGAGTGAGATGGATGTGTGAAGGAAAATCGTATAGGAGATTTTTTATGATGAGATTTTGTGTAAATTTTAGCACCATGACAATTCTTGTACCTTATTTGCTTTTTGTGCATATACTTATGGAGCTACGCACAGTAGCCAGCTAATAATAGGATTGTGTGGCCATAAGGTTTTTATTGTTCAAAACCAGTAGCTATGGAGTATGGAGACTCATAATTAATTTTACTACTTTTGAAAGCTCGTAGGGCCGAAAAATTTCCCAACAAATTCACAATGGCTAATAAAGGTAGAGGAGAAGCTCCTAAAAAGGATTTATGAGCTTTTATTTGTGAACATTATTGGACTAAAGAGGGACTGGTTTCAGGTTAGCCAATGGACAATATCTGAGCTCTGTCAAATGCCAGAGTATAATATATTATTAATATTTATTTAGAGAGTATTATTATAATTTATGAAGCTACACACATATATTTTTCTTCACTCAATAATTACAAGGGGGTGAAATTCATAAAGTATATACTGTAGCTGTATAATCAAAATCCGATAAGTCTCTTTCACAAAAAAAAATACCTCCTTAATTAGTGGAATATTTGCTAAGGTTCATAAAGTTTCATGACATTTTTTCTTCCTCTCCTCTCAGTCCCCGTCTATTCTTCTTGACCTGATTCACTGGAAAGTGTAGACATAGAGAAGAAAAAAATAATGATTAAATTCTATATAGCAAATCAGGGGAGTTAATTACTTTGAAATAAAAACTTTCCTTTGTCAATTTTTCATCTAATCAGCTACCCCTAATGTGACTCTGTAGGTATTGACTACTTTGGGAAGAGAATGTTTTGAATTTCCACAGACTTTTCAAGAGAAACAAAGAGAGAAGAAGGAGAGTTTTGCAAGAAAAGGGGCAAAATGATTTTCAATAGAACAATTGACTAATTTCTTGAGATCCGTATATTTTCCTTTCAAACCTCATGCTGATATTCAGTTCACATATTGGAATGCATCAAGTTTTCAATGTGTAACAACAAATAATTGTTACGAAGAAATGTTTTGAAAATTTTTATTATTGTTTTTTTCCAGGATGAATTTCATCCATTTATTGAAGCATTGTTACCATACGTGAAGTCTTTCTCGTACACCTGGTTCAATCTACAAGCGGCAAAACGCAAGTACTTTAAGAAACATGAGAAGAGGATGTCTCTGGAAGAAGAAAGAAGGTGTAAGGAAGAACTCCAGGTAAAAATTCATTCCTCCCTTAATATTCTACTAATTCATGTACGCCAAACTCCTCTAACTTAATTTCTACATTTATCCTATACACTCTCTCCTTAAATCTGCAATACCTTTTCTATTCTTCTGTTTTTCCCACAAAATAAACTCATGAGATGGTTTTAGAGAAATAATATGTAACAAGAAAAAAGGTGAGGAGGAAAATATTATTGTAATATAATTGTACGTTGTATACGGGAAAGGATAGTAAATAATGGAGGAATTTAACGCAAAGGAGTTTCATGAAAAGTGAGAGGTAAATTTTATTGGCTGGAAAATAAAATGTTCAAATTCATACGAATCCTTCTGCATTAGAATAATAACGGTAAAGAATGGATGTTTTGACTTCCAACCAATCTAATATATCTGAATGAAATGCTCGAGACCAACTTCAATTTCAATTGTACTTTCTTACGCACTCTCAAATAACAAGAAGTATTGTCTGGTTCGTCGAAAGAGCATTTACTGGAATCTAAACCCTCTGACTCAGATAACTAAGTATTTACAAAAGTGAGTACTTTTTTTTCCGTAATGAGTGAATTGTACTGAGCTCTTAACGTTATATTAACCCTATGAAAGCGATGACTTGTTGCAGGTGCTTTTTTCCCAATGTCTGAAATTATGTAGTCAGTTGTGTTATACATTCATTCATGGCATGTAAAAGTACTTGTACATAGAAAAATCCTACGTACGAAAAGAAAACGTGTATGTAAACAGTTTTTTTTGGAATTGGTACAATCATCTGGATGGAACGTTTCCATTTTTCTCCTCAGCTCCTCAGAGATTACATACGACCTGCATATATACTATCTACTGAATGCATGGTGTAAAATCCAGTGGTTCTTAGTATCTCAAATCCCTGTCATAAGAATTTGTAAGTAGCGATAGTAAAGTGGGAGTTAATAATTATTAGGTAGACATTACAGAGGAAGCATTCAAGATAAATGTTGATAACTCACCATGAAAATCTTGGTGGGGAATCAAAGGGAAGAAGAAGGAACGATGTGCTTTTGTGGTCAGAATAATCTCAATGTATTGTACGGTAATGGTGGAAAGTTCTAATTCATAGCATAGGCATATTTATATAGGGATGAGCTCTAATCAAAGCTTAAATCTGTGGATCATTGGACCAGCACAAAGATCATAACTTGCTCACCCTTTCCACTACACTCTTTTTCCTGGTTTACCACTATTAACTAAAACTATATATGTATTTATGTATCTCCACATCCTTCAAGTGACTCTCCTCCTTTAGACAAATATTTGGATTTAATTGAAACTTTTAATTCCATTTGAACAATAAATAATAATTCATCTTCGTCCATGTAATTACATAAAATATTGCAATATGGCCTTGTACAAACGTTCCATACGCAAAGGGTGGTTATTTTTATAATGACAAAAATGAAGTAAATAGGTAAAATATACATGTAAATAATAACTCTTGAAGTTTGAGGGACCTGAGTCCTTGTCAAAATGCTGCCCTTTCTTGAAGAGCCAATTGGTTATATTGTATTTTGAGGGAAGATTATGAGCTGAAGGTGTAGGAAAGCCTATCACTTAGCCCCAGTTGCTCTTTCTTTATTAGGTAAATAGCCTGTTGGCAGAGCTCTAGGAGAGAGACAGCTGTGTGTAGGTTAAGTACTTAACAAAAATCCAAGACCTAAAGTGTATTTTGAGTAGCACTTCACTCCTGTCGAGTGGATATTAACCACTTGACGGTCTCCATTCACTTCCCCCTTTTACTTTTCACAACCTTTTCACTGCCTAAATAATGTGTCTCTTAATGAAAGAGATTCCCTCGAGCTCCAGCTTATACCTATTACCTCTCGTCATAAACACCTCCTACCCCATAGGAACCTCCACTGAGAAGGTCCTTACTAAGAATAAAGGTATATAGTACCGTTCAATCATTCAGTTATCCTTATTGAGACTATACTCGTCAGTCAATCTGCCAATCAAATGCCATTGCGTCAATTTCAAGTAAATGAACACATTGGTAAATTAAAATAACACAATCTAATTGTTCACTTCAAAACGCGTTCAGTTTTAGGATAGGGAAATATTATTCTATTTAATTATTTTTGAAAATTAATAATAGTGATTTGCATACAGTGTATTCCCTATACAGTGGTTTCCCCTATGATGGCATTTCCTCTATATAAGTGTGGCAGACTCAAATCCTCCCCAGAGATTCCCCATGTTTTTAGTTATTCCCCAGATTCACACGCTATAGTGGCAGGATTTTTAAAAAAATCTACATATAGTGACAGAATTTTGGAGAATTGTGCTTTTTCAGCCCTTTTTGCCTATTTTTGAACACAACATGACCTATTTTTAGTCAAGAAATGAAAACGTATGAACTTTTACGAACTTAAAATTAAGTTTTGATACAAATCAATGGAATTTCTCCTAATTTTGTGATGGTGCCTTTAGAATTGGCATGACCTTAAATCTTAATAGGGAAAATGCATGGAACGCTATAGTGGCACAATTTCGGGGATCCCTTGGATGCCACTGTATAGGGAATCTACTGTATAATAACCACATCTATAACTTTGCTGACCTGGGTTTCAAAAAATTATAATAATTATCTTTACTTGGGAAGATGGGAGTAGCTAGAAGTTCATCAGATGACCAATAGTCCTTGTAAGAAATGGTTCCTGTGTATGAAAGCGGGACCCCAGTAAAAGGGAGTTCCATTGCGTGGAAATATACAGAAAAATATACCGTTTCATACGATTAATAACTTGTCATAATTTGAATGTTTGTCCTCAACGAATAATTGGATGGTGTTTAGTGAATTGGGAGTGAGAAGAGAATAAAAGTTATTTCCGCGGATTAGAAATAATTAAATACTTGGAAATAGGATAGGGTACACGGTGAGAAGGTAAAGGTAGAAGTAGAAGGAAAGGGTGGATTAGCCTCCGTAAGAGCTGCCACTTTGAAAGGTTCCACTTGGGGTGGCTATATGGTTATGTTGGAAAGCTGAGGAGCAGGGAGGGAAGGAATTGTAGGGTGGGAAAACGTTGCTTGCAATTCCAGCAACGTCCCGATCTGATTGTGAGAGGAGGAAGTACACGGATGAAGTACATAAGAGTATGGGTAAAAGGATTCTCATGAAACCGGGCTGGAAACGGTTTATTATTATTGTAAGAGTATTTAGTAGTGTGGTTTGACTTTATGCTCTATCTATTGGTTGGGGAACATTGTTCTCAAAGCTTAGAAAAAGGGAAAATAAAAATAGTGTGAGAATGGTCACGTCTCTTGTAATACTCTAGTTTTGCTATCGATAAGCAGAGCTTTTATTTCCTTGCCAGCGTAACCTAACCTTTCATTTGTATTGGAATCACGTCGTCCCTAGAAGATATAAAAATGAGTTTACGTTTTGATTTGCAAATTTCTTTGAATAGGCTGTTGATGTTGTTTTTTCTGAAGGAGAAGAGGAAGAAAAAGGTTTTTTTTTTCAGAAAGTTCGAGGGATGATGATAGTTTAAAAGAGACAGGAAATTGGGATTTTGTCTTTGGGTGGTTGTTTTTGTACAGACTGAAGATTTTTAGTGGAGTGTGTGTATGTTGCGAGTGTGTGAATCCATTGATGTGGGCTTGTGTGTTGGCAGGGCTTGTTTCTATCTTACCTCTCTCTCTCTCTCTCCTCCATAAATTTCTTCCAATAACTTGCAACTACACCATGATATTTATTTATCTCATTGATTACCTACTACTTTACTCACTCACACATAGAGATGAGTTGGATGTGCCAACATTGTTTTTTTTCTCCGGGGGCTTAACCCTCACATATCCTTCCCTTTCCTCACAAACTCTCCTCTCTCAATGAGGAAAAGTTAAGTTGGGAACATGAAAACAAATCCGAGTTATCATCATGTGGATGATGATGATGATGATGAGAGTGAGAATGCAAAGTAATAAAGTGTGGTTGATGCATTTGAATGGGAACGACTTTCTGTACATATTATGGGTTTTTGGAAAGGTTCCCCAATTAACACACGTACACAACCACCAAAACCATTGTTTGGCATTCAAGCGTGCTCATTGCGGGGCAAAACTATTAATTGAAAACCGGAGGATGATAAAATAACGGTAATTTCATTCGCCTCTTGTTCTCCTCACTTTTTCTCCCTCCTTTGCTCCCATGATTCAGGCTCTACTCCTTTACGCAATACCAGCCCCGTTTACGCGTACTATGTGTATTATTTGTAGTACATTGGCTATGAGTCCTTTTTCTCTGTATAGTAGTGTGTGGGATGTTTGTGGAGATTTTAGTCCATTGATTCTAATGCCTTTCCTCGTATATTTCCCTTCCTTACAAATTCTCCTTTGCTCATATGTGACAACATATATAGAAAATATAGAGTGTGTGGCGGCGTAACAAGAAATCAAGTTTAAATGCGATAGTGAGGGAAATCATGACAGCTATAGTTTATTCTGGAAATAGCATTTGAAGGATACAATTTCCAAAGGTAGTTTCTATGTAACTTTTCGTAGTATATGGACTTATTATTAGTAGGAAAACTCCCACAGCAAAGAGTATCTTGTTGGTACTTAACTCGCAACTATATTTTATCGCATTAACATTATGCATTGCATTATCGCATGTCTTCCTATACATGTGAGGCTAAATATCCCGCATACCAAATGATCATTATGGCTTTTCCTCCTCAATATCTACGTACAGAAAACTGCACAAGTTCTAATGCGCAAACTGAGACTTTTTACCCATAACCACCGTCTCTTTTAGTGTAGGAACTATTTGTGTGGGAAAGAGTAACGTAGCACCGTGTCACCATACACGCTATTCTGTTTAGCTAACCAGTAAATACATGGGATGATGGGAAGGGCTATAAGAAATGGAGATAATATATTTCGTGTAAGTTGGAAGTGCATAGGTGTGAGTACATATTCAAATAAAAGGGAAAGTATAGAGTGAGAAACGGAGCTGGAGGGAGTACATGTTTTTACGTGTTAATTCTTTCTGGAAGGGAAAGAAGGCGGCGGCAAGCCATCCATACCGTCCATGTATGTGTATACGGGAGCAGTTGAGTAGATTATCTTGATTCGGGTGCATGTGTGTGTGTGTGTGTGTGTGTGTGTTTAGGTGTGTTATGAACAAGAGAACGTTAGTAAGTTGGCACTAGAACAAGTGTAAGAGATATGAGGTGGAGGAATTAGATAGAGACAATTGTTGCAGTTCCGAAGGAATCTATGTGTGAATGAGAAATACGATGGAAGGGATGGGTGGTGGTAGGTTTTTCCTATATAAGTAACTTGGTAAAGTGTGGTTAGTAGTAGGTGGAACATTTGCTGGAACGGTGGTGAAGGTTCTGGGAAACGATGAGAGAGAGAGAGAGGACGATGACAAGAAGCCGAGGAGCATAGATGTGTATGAGAATTATTGAAATGGGCGAGAGGAAGCGTAAGAAAATCATGGTGCTGTATGAGAATTAACAGCATATTACTTTTCCAATAACATAACAGCCTTAGATAAGAGCAATGATGGCATTTAGTGTTCTTGTATGGATCAAGATAGGAGAGAGAAGCCATCGTTTCACTATTTTCTATAATACACACTACCCTACTCTCTCTCTCTCTCTCTCTCTCTCCTCCAGCCATCCTCCTCCTAGCTCCTGTCACTATATTCCCAAACATAGTTTCTCTCTCTCACTGTAAATAGTATGTGTAGCCCAAACTCACAACCAATAATAACACCAACAACAGCCCGTTCCACCGGCAAAAATTTTTTTCACGCTTTCTACTTTCATCTATATGGAAGAGAATTTATAAGAATATATAGTTTTATGTAGCCCATAGGGTAACTATACACGGAAAATGTTAGGCTCCTTTCGGAACGAGCTCCTCACGGTAGTATATGATGGTTCTTTAAACACTTTTATTGTGTGTTGCTATTTCCCCAGGAAAATATAATGTGTGACGAGAAAGAGAAGAAGAATTTCCCTTCCTTTTGTACACACACGCCTCCTATATATCCATATGGAGAGCCCAGGAAAAGTGTTCCAAGAAAATTCTCTATTTTTTCCATCACATCTTTAGATACATGATCTCCTAATATGCCATGGCATGGCCTAAGGTTTGTATATAGAACTCAATGTTTTTTGTGATTCATGGTTTTCGAGTGAATGACAAAATACATTAGAGAATAGTAAAGTGCATAAATATTCCAAAGCTCTCAATTATTTCTTAAACAAAAGTAAATGTGACTTATAATTGTTGAGAGTAAACATACATTGTTATAAAAGTGTAAGGAAACAATGAACTGACCAATTGGAAGGGTTCTGTAGAGGAATGAGAATGTGACGGTGTTTGCGTGCTTAGATTATTGTGGAGAGGGGTTTAGGAAGATGATGTTCCCATTGTTTGTTCACTGATTACTTTGCAAGGATACACGTCCGCAACATCATAAACTTGTTTACAGGGATGTTGGGCTTTGAATGTGGGCGTAGCATATGGAGGTTAGATTGATGAATTTTAAAAGTGGAGCCTCAGTCCGGCCCAATTGGAGCTGGTTGATGTGTCCTCGATGTCTGTGACAGTGCTCACTCTTGAGGTACAAGGGGACGATGTGAAGAGGATGGGGTAGGGTAGAAGTAGTAACATATAGTGAGTAAATACACGTTGATTTGAAACGATTTGCCCCCACGGCAGAGCACATGCCACGCAGTTTGTAAATAGTAGTGTATACGTGTAGGGAAAGGATATGAAAGGGAAAGGAAATAGCCGGAGTAAATTGATGCAATTGAAGATGCTTGTGCGGTGGTAGGATCCAGTGTGGTTGGTGAATGAGCTCCGTGTGGAATGTATGTGTACGTATGTACATGCTTGGATGTGTATGGGGAAATCTTGTAGGAGAAATCGTCCCGTCTCTATTTATGATCTCTTTGAGGAGACGATTCCGGTCGACTTATTGCATTCTTCTCTCAGTTTGTAACTATAACTCCGGAAAAGACAAAGTTTTATCTTTGATTCCAATCTTGTCACTAGGATTTATAATACACTAACGCTTTAGACTATTCATTCTCTCCAACAGCCTTCTTCTATCTCCTCCGAAGCCTCCTCCTTTTTCCGCTCTCCCCCCTTACGTCTTCCAATTCATACATATCGAGCATTTCAAAGGAATGCCTTTGGCTCTATATACGCGTTCAGCTCGAAATTTTTAATTTACCGTATGATCCCGTACATAGGGATTCTGAATCATTGCTTCTTATCCACTTTCTACAATATTTTGTCTACCCCCCCCCCCACACACCATACCTAAAGTATCAATAAAAAGTTTCGTCTTTGGGCCTTTTTTTTATTCTCTGAATTTTCTCTTGAGCGGTATAATATCTATGGTGAGAATTCTGTACAAAGAGTAATAATTGTGGAAAGCATTGGAAACGTCCATTACCTTTTTTTTTTGCAGAGGCTCTTTAAATCTAGCCCTTGAATTGAGGAGGGCTGAAAGAGGCTGTGGGGTTTCGTGTGCAATTTGAATTCCCAAACACATGTGAATGTGTGTACAAATGTTCTCATAATAGAAGCTCATCATATAAATAATATTCGACGATGACTACCATTTGACTTGGTTATTTGAGCTTCCATTCAAAGGAGACTTGTTCTTGGAAAGAAAGGAAAAGTCTTACTTAAATGCGAATCTATGTAAATGAAAGAGATTACTGGGAAACTTCCTTATGCAAATACCACAATATCTGCGGAATAACTAGACGTGATAACAGAGCTTAAGAATCCTCGGATGCCTCCTTTACAATCCACTTGTCACTCCGCACTTTTCCTGTAGTAGAGCCTTTAAATTGCATGGTCAATGTACTTTGTACGTACTTGAGAGCGCAACTGAGAAAGCTCAAGGAGCTATTAACATTCTCTACTATAACACAACGCACGGAGGAGTTGATTATGCTCGCTTTTACAACTGAATCCGAATCACGTAGAATTAGATTTTGTCAGTTTATAATATCCACTATAATATTAGCGGAGGCCAGGCTTTACCCTTACTCAAATACAAACTAAATACCCTTACCTAAAGGGTTGTAAAATAGGAGGGGCGTCGTAAGAAAAAACCATTTTCGGCTAGTTTTTGTGTAGGAATGCTTCTCTATAGGTTTAACTTGACAAGCCTTAAAAGTAGGTTGCTATGTCTCATAATCAGTATTTACATTTTATTCTCGTAGGAATATAGGAGATCGTTCACAGTCTTAAGGCTCTGTTTTAGTGCACAATACTGAGCAGGAAATGTAGATTTTTCATTGCACGTTTTGTTTGCTCTCTGCCGTAATGATTGTAATTCTGATGGTTTGCCGGGTGGTGCTGGTAGACAAGCTATGTCAACGGGCGAGAAAAGCGCGCTCATTTAAGGTATTCGCGCAGGTACGGCAGCAGGGTATATTGTAACTAGTGCAGACAGCCCACTCCGTGGGCGAGCCTAAATCAAGCCCGCGTTGAGTGTAATTTAAGCCAATCAGGATGCAAACCGCGAAGTATGAAGGGGGTCGGTCGGCCGCTCGCATAATAAAGATAAAGATAAGTACGTTAGAAGCCCTTTAAATTGTTAAAATGGCGCCTCCCCCCGTCCATGTCCCTACTGTTATTTAACTTAAATGTATGAATTAAAAATATCCACATTCATTCAATGACTTAGTGAAACTACTAATACAATAAGTGCTGGGACGTTTGCTACCGAAAGGTTTTTTTGTAATCATGATGAGGGTTTTATTATAATAATTATGTATTACTCTGAATTCCATTTTAAATCGTACTCCAAACTTCACGAATTATTCATTTTGTGGGTGGGGAGACGAGCGCTACTTATCGTATTTAAATCACCTGTAATTACTAGCTTATTAATACCCTACTTACTGCTTTAGCTACCTGTTTATTGGCAATCTCCTTTCGAGTACCCTTTCTAAAATAATTCTTCTTAAAATGGAACAAACCGAAATTGAAATTCATTTCTGCAATATTGTTGCAATTTCTGAAATGACTTCCATTTAATTACTGATGGACACACAGAAGACCGGTGGCACCGGTCAGTGCATGAAGCGTGCGGGCATGTCAAATGGCATGTTAACGCTTAAATACAATGTTTAAAAAAACCACGAAAAGGTACACGTACTTTTACTGTTTCAAAAAACCAACTCAAATTCATGCAGTTGAAAATGGTCCCGGGTCTTTGGGAGCATAATTTTCTGTTTTGATTATTAAGGTGAGAGGTCTTTTCCTTGTATTCATTGCAACAAACATTTTCGTACCAAACAAACTTTAATGGCCCATGCGATCCCATTCCATAGTGCCTCAGTTCACCTGTCCACATTGCACAAAACCTTTTTCATGTAGAAATGATAACATATATTCAGTAGAAATTGTTAAGTTGTGTAGGCGAAATGCGTGTTGGAAGTGTTAGAATTTGTCACATGAATTATTGGATCTAAACCTGGAGCTGTATCTCCACGGATACCTTAATTGAGTCAATAATCTATTAATTAATAATACCTTATAAAATATCACTGTTCTTTTACCGTAAGTTATGAGAGCAAAATATCATTTCTATTCTGGGATGTTGCATATGGCGAAATTTTCAAATCTCAAATCGCTTCATTTACTTAGAATCTAGAACCTCGCTCTGACTGGATTCAGGATGATAAAAATATTAGGGAACATCTGTTCATCAAAATGTATTGATCTTTTGCTACTAATATCTATCATAGTTACCAGATACTAGGAATTTTAATTTTCCTAGTATTGCGCATATATTGTGAAAGTGACTTCAAACTGGATGGATGAAGACGGTGACATTTCTGTATGTTCACAAGTTCCCAGTAAATGAAGATTTTTTCCTGTCATTATTGCAATGAGAAGATTATAAGTTCAGCCCATTTCACAATAGTTCCTTCTGGCTTTTTTGGTTAAAGACGTAAAGACAAAATGTAAGTGCATGCTGAATGTAAGATCCTAAATTGACTTTTACGTTTCTTATACTTACAAATTATTACTGTCTCTTCGCTTCCCTTTTACATTGCTCTATTATGTACTATACTCATGCACTGCACACTGGAGCTATCATGACGACATAACATTCCATGTACTACTTCAACTGTGACTTGCATATGAAGTACGTACATAATTGCTTGATGCGTTGAATGTTATTCCGCATTCATGTAACACTGTAAATGGCGAATAAGGGAGAGGAAGTGTACGCTATCCAGTTACGTTCCTCCTTATGTGACTACCCTTTTAAAGTACATGGTAACGCCGTATGTACTTCCTTTGTAGTGAATTTGACATAAGATTTGCAGTTTTGTTTTGTACGAGCATGGATAAGAGAGAGAGTCTTAGCTCTGTGCAAGTGTGTATGAGTTGTGAGAGGAAATTTGTTCATTAAGTGTATCTTTTGGGTATGCACGCGCCAAGCGATTTACTTAGATCGACTTCCGTCTCCAACTGCTTACCACATTTCATCTCACAGTCGAGTAACAATTATTTCCTCGTTATGTGTCCTGCACCGCTGCACTTGAGTCTTCTCTAAGTTTTGCATAGGGCCAAATTATTACCAGAGGAGGCAGTGCAATTGCTCTCCTATCTGTTACCATAGTCCTTCTTTATGCTTTCTCTCTTATTCTTCGAGCGAGAGGCCTATAGACATTGAACTAGTGGCTCGTGGGCAGATGAGCACCAACTTAGTCAATCATCTTCTGGAGATAGAACTTGCCTTGAAATGTTTTACTCTATAAATCTTTCAAATTAGATCTTTAAATGATCTCCGCATTCCATGTCTGGAAAAGCTAAGCAAGAAAAAAGGGAATGGCTGGACAATCTTGAGGTACATAATTGGATTCTTTCACTATTACCGTGATCCGCAAAAGATTAACTTACTTTTCATAGAGAATTTACTTCCACACTAATTGTAAGCGTTCTCTACGAATTTAAAAAAACAGGCGTCAAATTAATTGGCGTTCTACCCGTTTATGCGTAGTAAGGGCATCTCCAGCGTATCAAATATTCGGAGAGACGGCTTTGGGTCTTTGCAGATTTCCTTGGGTAATATTTATTATGAACTTTTGAAACGCCCTGAGGCAATGGCATGACCCGGTATTCTAGGCTTGAGTTTGAGTTCCTTTAAATCTCACTCAAAGTCATCTATGATGTGTAGACCCTTTGTAGTCAAGTCAGCACAGGTACAGAAGTTATTAGCATCTTGAGCCTCAACCGTGTCGTCTCTGAATTTTGAAGAAGTGAAGTAAACTTGGCGGCTAGAAGTTCAAACAGTTCATCCATAACTATACTGTACAATAGATATTGGTGAGAGCACAACGTTTCGTTTAGAAGAATGGGAAACTTTTTGTCTTGGTTAATTGTAGAGTTCCGTATGCGTCCACCAACTCGGAGAACACCAGATTCGTCTATAAAAGGACTCAAACACAAATGCTTTTACTTTGTACGTGGCAAAGGAGCATTAGACTTACATGCGTGATTTTCTTCGTAAAAATCCCTCTGAGAGGGAAAATTCCGCCCCTTTAAATTCTTTGACATAGAACATTAAATTTTGGGGGAATTCAAACAATATTATAACATTCATAAATATCCCAGGGAAAGTAATACTTTCAAATGCTTCGCTATAATAAATCGGAAGTATGCGTTAAATCGCATTTATAAATTTAAATAGGTTTACACAACTGATATAAATTAGTCTGATTAGTACGATCTAAATTTTGAAGTTATTTATGAGTGGAGGTCCTGCAGGTGTAGAATAGATGTAGAAGTTTCGCCTGGAACTGTGGTGACACTTGATTGATGTAAATGCTACTTTACTGTCCTCGGAGAATCCGAGAGAGAGAGAGAGATAGAGAGACGATATATATAGTTGTTAAATGACGAAATCAGGTTGATGATCCGGCATTGTACATCACGCTTAAAAGACTTACTGCCAATCTAGATACTTAATCGGATATGACAAAGTTTATGGGATACCTTTAAGATGTAAACGGGAGTCCAATAGAGGATTTCAAATGGTTATTTCCTAGAGACCTAGAGCTTTTGCTCCAGCAAACCATTCAAAAGTGTGGCTTTGAGGAAATTTGAAACGAGCTGAAGATGAGATTCCGAGGGACACGTACAAGAGAGAGAGAGAGAGAGAGAGGGAACAAGTGGACTCGAAGAGAAGGTAGGATAGGAGGATAGGGTCGGGAAATATATCGAGGGATGAAAATGAGAGTTAGAGACAATCTAATGTTGAATGGACGGACCCGAGAGAGAGGTAATGTAGCTGAGTAACGAATTTGTGGAGTCCGTAAATCACTGCAACTCACTACCTTAATCAGCACCAATTGCTCGAGAATCGGATCATTGACACGCCTATCCGTGACCATCCGATGGCCGATTTCCATTTTCTAGATTCAATGGCTTCTCCTCTTCATCTGCTCATCTTTTACCTTTCCTCAAGTCTCCATTCACACATCACACATAAGTATATCTACTTAATATAGCCAGGGGACACCTTGAGCAGGCCAAACTACTCCCTACTTTTCTATCTGCTTCAAAGTAATAAACCTATTTTATTTTCATTGCCGGCTAACCAACCTATAGCTTTGAGTCTACCCCACATCATACATGTATGGTCATCCTTACGCTCTTGTAGCCATTCTTCCCTAAATACCCATTATGGATACAACTATAGGTCTGCTTACAAATAGCTCCATGTATGCGCATTTAGTCACAATTGCTAAAGACTTACATCTCCCTTCTCTCACTCACTTCACTATTCGGCTCTCACCACTTGTTAGTACGTATTATAAAGACCAGCTATAGAGAGCTATATAGGACGGTGCTATAGGAATATACCTCTCGTCGTCATCTGCTTTCCCCACGAATCCAGCCTGTTCCAACTTGACAAACCACTCTCGCAACTACATGTACTTACTTACGGTCCATGTCAAGCATTGGGCTACCCAACTAACCGCTAGCAAATTGTCCACAGCCATCAATTTCCTTACTCTTCCTCTCCTGTCCCCTTTATACTTGTCTCTACATTTTAAATGTATAATTTAATTAAACCATTCTCTCTCCCATCCTCTGTCTTTTGTTTCAGAGCTTGCTAAATCCTTGAATGTCCTCACTCCTGAACACACCTTTCCAAACGCGCAGACAAACCAATGAACTCGTACAAGTGTAGCTTTTTCAAAGGTATTGGTTTCCCTCCACACCAATCCCATTCCTCTGCCTTCCAATGCATCCCATTCCTCATGCCTCAGTGGACCGTAGGAATACAGACGTAGTGGCACACACACACACACACACACACACACACACACACACACACACACAAGCACACACATACTTACTACCAATTCATTCTCTAGCTCAACCTCATTTGGGGTATCTGTGGCCACAGACTTGATCTGAATGATGAGATTGGCAATTTATTAAGTTAAATGTACGAGATGGCCAAGAGGGATTGGAATGCTCGTAAGTTAAAACAAGTTGGGGTTGAAGGGTGGACATGTAGAATGTAGTAAAGGTTCATGAATATATGCAAATCGCTTGGGAGATAGCTCACGTAGGGATGAAATATCCCCTCATGAAGCTGCCTGACCTCAACATTTTTATTTTCAACGTGATGATAATACTCAGGTCAATTTGAGGTTCTCCAGGTCAATGTATAAGCTCAGGCTTAGTTCAACTTGACTCGTTTTTCTGATTTTTCACTACAAAGAGTAGGTGGGTTAAAGCTGAAATTCTATTGAAATTGTTGAATATTGCCCGTGAGTTAAAATGAAGAATTCTAAATAGCTTGGAGATTTCCATGGGAGGATAATAGAGGAATAAGAGCTTTTGGCTTGCTTTTAGAGTTAAGAGAAAGAGTAACTTGAAAAGGGGCATGGGGAGAGAGAGGACTACTTATAAGAACGAGGTTGGAATTGTGGTTGCCGCGGGTTAAAAGTTTGTTTAAGTCATCGTCATCGGCTATGAGATAGGGTTGCATCAATGGGGAGGAATGTATGTGTAGAAAGGAGCCTGTAATTGTGGGAATATTGTAAAAAATGACCTGTCATGAGCAGCATTAGCAGGCGTGACGCCCATCTCCGTTCATGAATGCTTTATTCTGTGGAGTTGATGTGTTCGAGGGCTTGCTCAACCTCTTCCTGCATATATAGACTCAAATGCTCTGGCTATGTACACGCAGTGTCCATAGGATAGACTCATATGTATAAAAAAAAGGTTCCCATGAGCAAAAAGATATGGCGAGCTAAAGATATGAACATATCAGAGTGAATAGTCGGAGTGTTGGGAGATACTGAACGCTTCTCTTTTCAAGCCTTTTCCTATGTATGTATTTGTAAGAGATTGCATAAGTATCGAATGAATATTATCAAGTGCATATTAATAACAGAGAAATTTAGTTGGGAAAAATAGTGTGATCTTCGGCTACTACAGTTTTTGGAAGGGGAGGGAAATCTTACAAGGATGTCTTGGGGTTTTGAGTATGGTAGGGATATGTAGGTAAATTGTGGCAGGGTAGAAGGCTCAATGACGGAACGGGATGAGGACGAATGACGATGAGGTTGATAAAGGAAATGGAGATAGAGAGCTTGAGAGAAAAGATCTTGTGTCATCAATGAACTGTTCATACATAGTTGATATGCTTCCTAGTCTTCCAATGACTTCCATTGAGAATTCTATGGCCGTTGTGTTGTGAAAAAGTGTACTTTGGCCTGTAATTAAAATGCAATTTAAAGGATTTAAAAGCCATAGAGGTGTCGTAGCTCCTCCTGATTATAAGTCATGGCCAAAGTCAAAAGAAGACTCTTTTCTTCATCTTTCCCCGCAGGAAGAAATTTCTTCATAAGAAGAGCAAGTCGACTCTTTTCCAAAAGAGAAATAACTTGAATCATTGGCTCTAAAGGGAATGGATGGAAAGATGCTTTCACCCTCTCCGCTCTCTCTCTCTCTCTCTATCTTTACTACACTGCCTTTCCACAATTGTGGATATGTAAGAGAAATGCTGGAAACCATCTCACTCACAACTTTCCCCTTGAGTTTTGCTCTTTAACCCGCATCGGTCGTTATCGCCTTCCTCGGCCCTCCTACTATCCTCCTAAACTCTGATCAGTCATAATCTCGTCTCCTTCCTCTCGTTCAACGTGTGTACATGGTCTGGCCTTATTACCATATACTGAATACGTAGCACTTATTATCCACAGGGTGTAATCTCAACCCAATAGTAATCTCCAATATATCTCCTCAAACTCCGTCTACTAGAGACTCCCATGACAATGGCGTACATATATTTTATTTCATTACTATGCATATAAATATTGAGAAGAAAAGTCGTGGAACTGAAATATACACACCATCCCCAGGCTCTTGTCCTTAGCAGGAGAGTTATAAATAATATCGTCTACCTTTTCCTCATTTAGTTTTTCCATACCTTTCAATCACTCATAATATTATATTCTTCAGCCGTCCTTGTTTCTGACGCTATGGTTTCTTTGAGAATTTTATTGCCTTTCGTTTCACTCCTCTCAAATCTTTCTGTGTCTCCCTATCAGTGTCTTCCCCATGCTTTGGTTATAAATATCTTGATGATATATAATTTGTACTAAAAAGGTTAATTTCCATTGATTTCTATTGAACAGAGTGAGAAGGTGGAAGTGAAGCAAAAGTGGGCGTCTCGGCTGTTGGGCAAACTTCGGAAAGACATCACACAAGAGTGCCGCGAAGACTTTGTTCTCTCCATAACTGGCAAAAAGCCTGCCATGTGCGTCCTCTCTAATCCTGATCAAAAAGGCAAAATGAGACGAATCGATTGTCTTCGTCAGGCAGATAAGGTAATTTCTCGTCACGTTTTTACTAACTCCACTCACTCCAGTTTTTATTCCAGGGCCTAACGGACCTTTAATTACTGTCAAAATCCTTTTCATCTCTACCTCACAATTCTCATGCATGTATTCATTTAAGCATAATTTTAATAGTAAGCATTTTTGTGCCTCAAAGTGCTTGAGAATACTGGAAATGATAAAATTCATGATGTAGCACTATAAGGTTTGTCAACAGTACAGCCGCTAGTTAAAAGCAAATGAATGCATGTATATGACCAGTCAGCAACTTTGGAGAAGAAACGACACGTGTGAGGACAAGATATGTAACGTTTGATGTATGACATTTTCTAAGAAAGTATGTGCGAATTTGCCATGATAAAATTGATGATATCCTCAGGGCGATGATGGGGAGTGAGGATGAGTAGGGAGGGGATCTAATTGCTCTAACGGAGAGAGAGAGGGGGAAGTAAAGGTTGAATAAATTGTGGAGGCAAAAATCTAGATCAAAACAAGTGGGACCATTAGCAGGCGGATATGTTCGTGTGGATTGTAGTGAGGAGTAATGGTATTTTAGTAAGTAGGAACAAAGACACCAAAAAGTAAGTAAAAGTTGGTTGAATTTGACGAAAAGCCTAGGAAGACTTTTTCCAGTTAATTTCGTTAGAAAGCCGTTCCACTTGTCCAAGGAATGAAAGTATTTGTACTTGGGTCGCATCTTATTGTCGTGGTTCCTCCACTGTAGTAGTAATAGTCATGAATAGCATGGGAAAGAGTAAGGGAAAAAAAGGAAAGCATATATTTAATGCTATAGCTTGAACACTACACTCTGTTTTTGTAATTCTTTCTAGCTTATTATAGTAAATACTGTGAGTGAGAGAGAGAGAGAGAGAGAGGGAGAAAGAGAGAAAGGAGAAAAGAGTAGTGGACAGATTGGAGCCTTGTATTGTTCTGCTGTGCTTTTTTCCTTTACTCTCTCTCTCTCTCACACAAGGAGGAGACCCGAGGAGTCTAATCTTCAAAAAAATTCTCTCATAGTTTGCTCAATGTAAACAGATACAGCTCATTCAAAATGTGTATGTGCTGGGAATTGTTAGGGTTATCCTATAGAAGAATATACACCACCAAGGACAGTATTAGCTCCAGTAACGGCTACTTAAGAATCACACTCGAACTCCCTAGCTCTTTCTTCTCTCTCTCTCTCTCTATGCTCATGGTCCCATGAGTTTTTCCACTTGTTCTTCATCCGCTATAGCTAAAATGTCTCACAGTATGATAACCAACGTATAGTAGAGGATACAGATAGAAAAAAATCTTGCAGCTATCTTCGGTTTTTTTCCTCTTAATTCTCTCTGTCTTTGGGACTTTCCCTATGATTATGTACAGACATGTAGAGAAAACTCCATGAATAAATTCCACGGACTTTTATCATAGTAAAGAACCCACGAACATATTCCTTTACTTGGTTCCTTTCTCCACATACAAGTCACATACATATCATAAGGATATGAAGTTTCTTCAGTTTTACTTGAGCAACGTGAAACACTAAATGATATAGGATCCTACACGATGCTGAAAGTATCACTGAATTTGTATGACTCTGGCGCCGGAGAGTGCTGACCTAGCGGCATGCATGGGAAAAATCAGAAACTCACTCGCACCATTTGTGAGTCGAATGGCCAGCTCCATGGGAGAGCTCTGTAGAATTCTCAGGGATCGACAGAGTTTGAGTGGATGTCTTATTTCTGTCATCGAATCTTGTTGCTCCTTCCGTTCAATCTCCTCTTTTTTTTCTTCGTCTCCCGTATCTTTTTATGATGAATCTACACTTTTGTGTATTTATTTCCTAAAGATTGATTTTCTCCACCTAAATTCTCATTTCCTTCCTAATCTTGTCTTTATCCTTGGACTTGACTCTTCTATAATAGCTCATCACAATGGATGATACTCATAAATGAGGAGTTGATTTATGGTGAGAGATTTATGGTCAGTGCAGCTACTTTTTAAATACCAGTCAGTCAAACTCTTATGGAGATTCAAAAGGGATTTTATTATTGTCATGCCCGATGTGTGGATCTGGCTCATTCCTAGAATCCACAGATCAGCTTCGAATGGATTACAAGAGCTTTAGGTAAAGTTAAATAATAGTAATCAAAAGTAAATGATTGGTTAGACTTGTTGCGTGGAATTTCCTAGTGTAAACCAGTGGTTAGGAAATTTATTGAGATCTTGCCCCTTTTCCCTAACATGTTTATTATCTTATGATTTCCTTTGTTATGAGG
This sequence comes from Spatulosminthurus flaviceps, assembly GCA_034693705.1. NCBI lineage: Eukaryota > Metazoa > Arthropoda > Collembola > Symphypleona > Sminthuridae > Spatulosminthurus > Spatulosminthurus flaviceps. The sequence goes on along the minus strand of JAQFXU010000044.1, from coordinate 30,563 downwards.
ACACTATAGGACTTTAACCATATCTTAGGAAACAAGTTAGCTGGAAGCGTGTGTAGCCATGTAGACGTTTACAATGTTGAGGGACGATCAAGTGTTATTAGTTCCATGTAATTTGTGAAACTTACGATGTGGTAAGGAAAGGATGAGTGCTTGTGTGTGTCAAGGAGCGTGGATAAGCGGGAATGTGTGTGAGTATGTACGTTCCGTATTGTTTGCTTATGCAGGAAGTTTTTTGACAAAAAGTGTAGATTCCTCATGGCTGATAATATAGGTAGCTTATGACCAGAACTGAACTTGTAGTTAGTTACATATGAAGTGCCTCAGTCGCCTCTGTGTGCTCCGCTTCCCCAGAGACTAATGAACACTTTTCTCCTTGTATTTCGCTAGACTACACTTTATGTCTACACATAATAGCAAGTAGTCATGTGTCGTTGGGATAAGTAAATACTCCAAGCGTTCCAAGTAGTATTTAACGCAGTAGTAGCAGTAGTAGAATTATTATAATGTAGCCCTATATCTATCCTCCTGCCTCTGTCAGTGTGGCGACTGGTAAAATAACATGTACAGTGTAAACAGCAGTCAAGTTAGTCAAGTAGGGGGAAACAGCGATGAATATGAGCCTTATGGCAGACTTATGCTTCACAAGACTTGGTTCGTACGGATGCATAGCCAGGCATGTACATACATGCGTAAAAGAATATAGGATTCCTATAGAGGAGGAAGTTTGAAAGGAGGAGGTAGAGTATAAGACTATATACACGTTGATACAGATAGTTCACAAGATATTTATGCCCCGTCAAGCTGCAATGTATGACTTGAAAATGCTCACTACGTACGACTTCATGACAGATGCTTGCAAATTGAAAATTGTGTCTTGATCCTCTCCTCTGACCTCCCTCTGACTTCCATGTGGTCCAGTGGCATCATCCTACATGGCATGCCGGCAATGGGTAAATGGTTCTTGTATCCGAGTTCTTTCCTATCCTTCCCATGCGGTATATGTAGTTTCTTAACTTGTTTGTACAGCTACCACGGTTTCTCTTTCTCTCAACTGAATCATTTACAGCATGGTTTCTCTATACGATGGAAATGTGCGAGACACTCTGCATACTCTGTACTCTCTTTTGGAAAAACTCTCTTGGAGTCTTATGGCTCAGGCTCAGCAATGGTCATATATAGGAGATTTTTGCTAGTGAGTAAGGAAAAATTCATAAGTAGTCATTATTGCTGCTTTGTAATAAACATATTATGCTACTTTATCGTGGAATAATACAGTAGTAATGTGTTGTGCTTGCTGGAGACTTTTCAAAGTGTGAGAGCTATATCCTCCCTCCCTGTATTTTTAGTAGAATAGTAGTAGGACTGAACTTTTACTATTGTACTATTTGTACTTTGTATATTTCCTAATGCTAGAATAATATGCATAGATATATTTTGTGTAGATGCACGCGTGTGCTTAAGACATGATCCATTCCGTCTCAACAACCCTCAACGGTTCAACTGACTTAGTTAGCTTTTGAACAAGTGCTGCTTTACTTGAAAAACACTTACTTAGAATGTTGACAAGAGGAGTTAGAACATTGAGTAGGAGAAAAAATTGCAACTGCTTTTTATTTCACTTAAGTTAACCCAGCGGGTTAAGAACTTCAATTGACCGTATAGCACTAAGCTTGTAACGTCCTTTGAAGTTTGCTCCCTACGTAGCTGGAAGTCCTGTATTTATATATGGGAGATTTTTGCCATTTTTTCATTTCCTAACCTACATAGAAATTGCGTTTGTAAGGACGGACCGAATTTTTACCCTTTTGTCAACAGTCTAGTACATACAAGAACAAATTAACAGCTGGACTGTGACATAGATTTTTATTAATTTTGCAAACTCATTTATTTAAAAAAAATTGTCGGACAGATAATCTGAGAAACGAGGAATTATTACTGTTCTAATTTCCTATCCTACAAGCCTACAATAATTATAGTGCGCTTTTGCTAGCTGTTTAAGGAATGTTTGTCTCTAGTCATTTTCATTTTCCAAAAAAAAAGACTTTGAAGTGTTTTTATTACTGTAATTTCGATTTAATTTGAAAGTCATGCAGCGATTTATACCGAGAATTTGATATGTCGTATAGACTATTCGATAATCAAATTGAATTATTATTGTTAACAGAAAACATATTTTATAGAATAATCATTCACGATTTCACGAATTACTATGTTAGATGAAATGGGCGTCTGTAATAGGTCCTCAAATGGCAGCATCCACTTTCAGGTAGCAATCACACTCGCTGCCACATGGAGCCCGATTATTCTATTCTATTCTACTATGTTAGATCCACTTGTTAAAGAAATGGTCTAAAGGCAGTACATATATGAGTTTACCTTTTCAATTCATTCCTCTCTAATGAGAACTTTATATTGTGGTGTTTCCACTGACTTGATTTCATCCAAGTTTTTTTCATTTACGATTTTGAGGCGTCAGCCTCAATTATTGAACTAAAATTAACCCTAAGCCAATCTACTGATAACATTTCCCATGACACATTGAAACCTAGAGAATTGAATTTTTCTCTAATACTTGCTGCCGTTCCATTTAGGAGGATAGTTACTTTCAGTATCAATACTTACACGTTTTCTGAGTACAATTTTGGGATACCGGTGATCCCCCATGCTTAACGATTTTATGAGATATCCGAATGATAATCTGAGAATAGTACATTGCAGTTTAACCCGATTCATTTCCACGCTTACAGAATGATTTAGTATTCTTCATGTGATACACTAACCCCTTGTGAAAAATGTAGTCTAAATTGTTTCCACGTCATCTTCTATACCTTGTGACCATATAGCAGAGGAGTAGAAGAGATTTGAAAGGCACATGGATTCGAACAGTCTGGTGATAGATAACCATGAGTTACACCTAGAAGGTTTTAATTAATTTTAAGATTTCTCCCATTGCCTTTTGCGCTTTTTTCTTGAAGGATCCATTGGCGTGAAAAGCTTAACAGTTTCTGCGTTGCCTTATGTCAACATTATAGGGAAAAAATTATTTAATTATATTTAATTGAGGAGAGTTTAATTATCTAAATCTTCACTTATTGCAATGCAGTAATCGTGAATGCAAAAGTAAATCTTTGTAGAACTTCAGCATGAGCGTACTCAAACACACAATAAAAACAATTCATGCCTCCCCCAATGTTAGCCATGTTTTAGACGCTGATTTGCGGATCTTTATAAATAGAAGGACGTCCATTTTGAATTAATTTGAGTATAACTTAATTATACCTTGAGATTATAACATTGAAAAATTTTGTTTGTCAACTGACATGTTTTTGTAATTCACCTTGCGTTGTTGTCATTAAAACATGCCGTCTGCATACATAAGGATTAAGTTTTCTGTAAAAAGAATTCTTATTCCAGTCCTTTTGCTGTACAATCAAAATCAGTACAACTTCGTCGAAATGTACCGCACACCTGTCATTTTTTTTTGCAAATTCTGCAGACCTTTGTAGTCTTTGATAGTTGAGATAGTTCCTTTATTCTTCACAAACCATGTTCAGTTAAACCTATATTTTCCAATTTTACCCAAAGCTTGCCATGTGTTATGGGAATCAAACCCCTGATAAAGGTCTACAGATTACAGATAGAGAGAATAGATTGCATTTAGCCATTCCTAATCTACTTGCAATCATAGGCATGTGAAGACGTGGTCTAAACAACCTCTACCTTTTCTGTAGGCAGCTTGATTTTCAGATATACAGTTACTTAATTTTCAATGCTAGTTAATTCTAGCAAACAGTATGCATGTGGACAGCTTAGTGATAAGATTTCGTTAATTTGTAGGTCTAAATTTAGCAGGAACAATTTTGTCATCATTTTTATGTATCGGAGCAGTAGTTGTGACTGCCAGCGTTTTGATATACCATTTAACATCAGTTACAGCTTTAACTACATAATTTTTGTCGTCATATTTGAGTGCACCTCATTATGCATACCATTAATATCAACGGCCTTCATATTTACTAAGCTTTTAACAACTGCACTTACAATTAGTTCAGATACCGTCACTTCATCGCCAATTGAATAAGTTTTCAGTTTTGTGTACGGGTCGCTTACGTTTGTTAGGATATTCATTACAATTTTTTCAGGCACAGCAAAATATCATGAATTTAGTTTTTTCGAAGTTTATGAAAAGATCAACAATGGATGTTAACGACAAAAAACAAATGGACCCTGTGATAAATTACATTAAGAGGCTTGGAAGAAAGGTTAATTCCGTATAAATATGCTTCACAAAGTACTGGTGCCAAATACTTTGGAAGACCATTCATCATTGGATGTGAGAATGATGAGTAACTTTCAAAACTAATGAGCTAATTGATAGTTTAAAAAAATCTTAAGTGATAATTAGAATGATTGCCTAAGGTTTATTCACACCATGCTTGTTAAGTAAACCTGAGGTGTAGTGTATTTGAACTATGGACTTTTGCCGTTCTTTAGAAGAAGGAATGTTGAAGGAATGCAGGACTTGGAGAATATGAATAATAAGTTATGAGGTGACAGGAGAGTATCCGGTTCTTACTATTAATTATGATTAAAAAGAATAATGATGAGGTATGAGTGGTTATTGTATATCTTGTCTACAACTTGTTTACCTTACCAACGCTTGTATTTGTCATGCCTTCGTTATCCTGGGACTTTACACCTCTCGTCTATGCTAATTAAAAGTATGTTTATGTTGGTGAAGTGTGTGTGAGTACGGCTCGCAATGACACTCATGTTCTGCTTGACAAAGTGTCCCTTAATTTATGGCTTGAGTTAGGCAGGTTCCTGTTTAACTCAGGTATTTACCTTCTAGCTCCTGCTTCTCCCCTACAAGGATGAAGGATGAAGGAGATGGTGTGATAATGATATCTAAGGAATGTGAATTTTTTCTTTCAGGTGTGGCGGCTGGATCTGGTCATGGTGATTCTGTTCAAAGCAATACCTTTAGAAAGTACAGATGGGGAAAGACTAGAAAAATCTCCTGAGTGTCTCCATCCTGGCCTTTGTGTCAACCCGTACCACATTAACGTTTCCGTCCGAGAATTGGATCTATACTTGGCGAATTTCATCAACAGCCATGGTACTTATTATTCTACCTATGGTCACGGTAGTCACTTTCCCTAATCTCTCTTTAAATATCTCTATCCAATATTTTACTTTAAAAATGCTTTTTACCATTTGAATTCCTTTCCATATAACGATATAAGGTTCATAATCTAAAATTACTTTTATACTAAAGTGTAGGAGTCCAAATGCCAATCATGACATAGCCATGAGATTGTTTAGGTTAACATAAAATTACGAAATCCTATTTCATCACCCTCTCTTGTAAGAGTAGTGCAATAAAAAAAGAAGGGAGATGTAGAAATTTAGCAGGTTGAAAGATAGGCACTTAATTTGGAGGCATTGTAGTCACACAAGCACATATGGACTCATTTCCGGGGGGAAACTTTGCATGCAGAAACGTGAAGGGATGAGCATAGCAAGGGGTTGAGATTTGCTGTGTGCGGTTTGAGGTTATGAGATTTCAAGTTGCATTATCTTCTTGTTTTTCCTTGTAAAGTGTAATATGTTGGTTAAAACTAAAAGAATTCGTAGAGAGAGAGAGAGAGAGAGAGTTCGTGACTTTGTCGAATGAGTAATTGGGTTGGAGGGAAAAATATTTGGTAAAGCTGAGAGTGTGGTTGTTTTGCGTGTTGAGAGAGATCCTGGTGAATTGTAACCTTTCATTGGAGTCCTGCTGAGGCTTAATGCGAACCAGTGATAGATATGAGTTAGACAGGAAGGAAAGTTGATCTGAGTGGAGGCCAAGGTAGAGAAAGAATTGTCTCTTCTCCTGCCTTTGCTTCTTCTCTATCCTGCTTTTCCTCATCCATACAAACATCCACACATATACACACACAATCTCTCTCTCTCTCTCTCTCATTCGTCCAAAAGGGAAAAAAGAAGAGGGAGATCCGGTAACGGAATTCTCCGACCCTTCTTTCCACTTCCATTCCATCCTGTAATTTATGAAGACTGTAATTTTTGATCTGAGTTCAGCACACGATGCACACTCAAACAAAACACACACACACACACAGAAACACTTACCGACGCATTTATGCATGCACTTCCTCATTGCCAGGCCTCGAGTCCCTTTCCAACATCCCAATACCTTATACATTGAGCATGTTTATAGAGACTTGCTCATATAGTTTATACCATAAGGTCTACACACTACAATTAACTAGGGCTCACACTCTAAATATGTTAAAAAAGGGCCAAAACTGAAAGCTTAAAGAGCAAGGTACAAGGTATTAATTACCCCTATATAAAAAGCTTGATAAGAGTAACTTGAACCGGAGGTTGATCATTTTGATCTATTGCTTCTCTCACATTCTTCTACTTTCTCTCTCCCTCTCCCACATTTCCTCTCACTAATTGTATTTTTATGTGCAGATATCTTGAGCGGAATGTGTGACAATAATAACGAAAAGGAAGAGGAACGAGGAATGAAGGGTGAGTTTTTTTCCTTTTTCCCTTTATTTTCTAGATAAACTCCTCAAGGTAAGCGTGACGCATGTTTATTTCCATTTTTTTTATTACTAATCCTCCCCTTTTCCCCCACAATAGTAACAAACTATCTCTCTTGTCTTCTTCTTCATTTCATCCATTTTTACCACAATCTCATACTTGGACTTTACTCTCATTTCTTCAAAGCGTAATAGTTATATACACATGAGCATGTGGGGAGACATTTTTCACACCAAAAACAGGGATGAAAGATTAGAAAATTTTAATGGAATTTTTAGACTCTGGAACGATGTGTATTAATAGCGTCATTAAAATTCCACACACATGTTAGAGTGGAGGGAAATTAGCAATAAATGACTTCTAATGGCCTTTGCATATATTTTAAATCAGTATTGACTGTAATCATGTAAGGAAGGGTATGGTTAAATAAATTGGAGGTATTATGCAAGTGAATGTAGCTGCTCCTTGATACACGTATAAATTTATGGTGGCGTATAATATGTACGTAATTATGTATCCACCTGCCTGGGTAGGAATAAAGCTCGGGAGACTTGGTGATTGTGAGGTCTCTGTTCTGTTTCCCTCTCGACATCTTCTGATTAGATTCAAGTTATCAGTGATTAAGTATAAGAAATTAGCAAAATAGCGGGGTATAGGAATAGATGAGGTAGTGGAGTGCTCATTTCCGATTAGGTTTATTTCCTGCTCAAAGACTTCGGCTCTTGCCTCTTCGGATTTCCTGGGTGAGAAATGTGCAGTTTTCCTTGAGTACTACTTAGTTGATTGCCCTGACTCACTCTCGGTCTCGCTCCTTTTTCTCCACCACAGTCATAGCTGTACATAAATATATGGTGGATCTGCTCTCTCAGAGTGGGTGTTACTCCATGAGAGACAAAGATTTGGAATTTGCTTGACAATCAAGGGGATAAAAGAGTGATAGCGCGGATCAATGGTTGTGTTGGCCGGATGGAAGGAGATTGTATCTTTATAAGAAGGAAAGTATATAGTGTGTAGCTCTTCGACGTGGTGTGGTGTAGCGGTGTGTTTTGATACAAGGGGAACCGATTTCCTTCAATTATCAATTCTATGAATTAATGTCCTCACAACTTTCATACTCAATTTCATTGCCTCCTCCAAAAGTTTTATGTGCATGTTAATTTTCTAAAACTAGTGAGTACACTTTCTTTCCATTTTACTTTTGTGCCTGTGCCTACCCTGGAACAAGACTTAAGCTACCAGAAAACTTTGGATTGACAGGGATTGAGAAATTATGTTGTTGTCGTCCTCCCTTCCATTTCTTATGGAATCTATGGATTTTGGAAGAAGCTCGCATGTTTTTCCATCCTAATAAAATTCTATCCTTTAATTCAGTTTAGACAAATTATTTATGATTTTCCTAGATTGTCGACAGAGAAAAGGATGTTTCATTAATTTATTCTTTCGTTAGTTTGAGTAGCCTTCCATTTGTTAAGAAATTTAAGAGAGCTTTACTTATAGAGAGGAACCTGAGTTGGTTGCTCAGGGGTTGAAATGGTGTTCGATCATGGAAATATACAAGGAAGGGTTAGGGATTTGATTGGAAAGTTAGTATATGGTAGTTTGCTTGATTAAAATTACTCCGATTTCCTTCTAATTAATATGTGAATTTATTACTGAGAGAAAGAGTGAAAGAGAGAGAGAGCGAGAAAAGGGTTGGAAAGAAATTAACAAGATTACTCGTACTGGGAATGTTTGGATTTTCCCTCTGCTTAGGTACAATTAGCAAGGTATTATTGTGAACATTTCCAGGCACAACTCATTTGTCCTCGATGAAGGATCCAGTTAGGAGAAGTTATTAATTGATATTTGTTTTGATCCGGTCTCTTTCCAAATCTCTCCAAATTTCCACCGTCTACCTCTTTCCAATGGAAATCTCATAATTCTTCTGGCTCTTTACGAGAGAAATATTTACATGCAATGTAATAATTGTAAGGAGATGTTTGTGAATTTGAGAGAAAAAAGAGAGATTTGTGTCTTGTGATCTAAGATCAGTTTCCCCTCTCTTTTTTTTGACCTCGTTTCCTGTTCTTCATCATCTTTTATGCTTAGCTTGGTGGAATTGTGTTTTTAAATAGGCTCGCATCGCATAATGCATGGGGAGTTTTAGGACAATGACAATGAGCAACTTTGTTGTTTACCCAAAGATTTATTATTAGTGCTGCGGTCGAAAGGCTCAACCTAGGATTTCGTGCCACGAAAGAGTATCTCTCCCTACTCCCTTCTCTCTGTTCGTATTATCAGCAACTACCTTACTCTTTAGTTCTTCCACACACTACAGCCTCGCTAACTTACGAACCATGTATAAAGGATGGAGTCGCTGTATATGTGTCATATGTATACGTACTGTACAACTGTGATGTACGAATCTTACATTGAACTTGAGAGACGGTTTAAACGCAACAACAAATGGAAACGATTCTGAATATATAGAGAAATAAAAAATGCAATGAAAAAAATCATTATTTTCCACGTGCAGCAGCAAAATCGGGCGCAAGCATCAAAATTGTTTTTAAAAATTCCCTAAAACTTTATGCTGATAAAATTCTAACTCGAAAACTTCTATGCTGATTTTGCATACAATATAGCATATTGTAAAATTATTATTTGCAATACAATTAATTGACACATTTGTTGTTTGAAAAATGCAATAACTTTTAAAATACCTTTTATACCTAGTACCTGTATTATTTTTTCAAGGAGTTTACTTACATTAGGAAGTATACTTATAGATCTTTATGAACTAGCATGAGAGCGTTATATAGTCTTTTCCCTTACACACAGGAATAGTAACGCAGTTTTCAGCTCTTTGGGAAATACACCCATACTTAAAAATAACATAAATAACAGAGTTAGGAGTTTAGCAGTTATTTACTTGCTGAGAGAGAGGGTGGTTGTAATGTCGGGCAGGTAATTCCCATTAGGTTGCCATTTAGAAGGACTTGGGAATAGACGGTCTTTAAGGTGGTTGTGTAGGTGGGGAAGTTTATTATTATAATGAGAATAATGACATAATTATTCCTGACCATTATTGGATAAGATGGCATTTTTGAGACATTTGTTAGCATTAATCATGGCTACTTAAAAAAGGACATAAATAGAACAATGGTAAATGTGTTTTAGATTATTATGACAATGCGTTGAGTGATAGGTTGCTCTTTATCCACTTAGATAATTTCAATTTCCAAAAGGCAACAATTAAATGAAGTTGGATCTTATCTTAAAGATCTTGAATTTTTTTCCTCATTGATTTGAATACTTGCTTTACCTCATCATCAGATATAGGTATAAATGGAGTATGTAAAGAAACATTAGCGCGACTGTCGTCTACTAATGGTTGATTAGGTTTTACAATGAAAACATCACTAAGTTACAAATATTCTTCGGGTCTTTCTGAAGGTTTCCCTCATTATCCATAACAGCAGATATTTTACATTGAAAGTACCTTTTCCAGAAAGCTTATCATGTATAGCCCATACATCATTCGATTTAACTGAATTTGTAAACTTAGTCTTCATTGACGAGTCTGAATGTACGTAATGCTACTTCTACGCGCCAATCCTTGCATTCTTGTCTCCGTTTAAAATTGCATTATCGCATAGTCAGTAACTTCCCTAATTAAAAAGAAAGTGCGGAATTGTGGTTTTTTTTAAATATAATGTTGGGTTTCATTTAAAGATTGAAACATTATAAGTAACTTGTGAATTGAATGAATTGAATTGTTAAAAGAATATGAAAGAAGGGAGGAAATGTTTACTTGAGTAGAAAAGGGGAAAAAAGTCTTCTCTGGAGCAAAAGGGAAAAATGAATGTGACACGTCCTCCTCTTCCTCTGGCACGTATGTTACTTTTGGTGGCAAGAGCCTTTCAGTGGTAGGTGATGGCAGGTTAAAGAAAGCTCTGTGATTAGGCATTCTGCTGACGACGGGCTCAGAGGAGCGAAAAGTGATGAGTAAATTGGCTAGTGGTTCAGCAAGAATAGCAAGGAAGTGGAAATTCTAATACTCATGGTTACAACAAAAGTGGCTGATTCCAAGATGCTACACATACTCATACCCCCATCCAATGGCAAGGACCCACGTCTTTTTTCGCATCTCCTCTCCATGAAGGAGAGACCAGGACGGGAGCTATCACACCTATATGTTTTCCTCCGTGTAAAAAAAACAAAGATTGCCTTATTGATATGATCTTGGAATTTCCCCTTTCTCCGATGGTCCGAGATCGGAGGATTTGCTCTCCCTTGGATGAGCAAAGGAGGCAGACAGTTTGATGAAGGTGTCCCTAAATTTTTTTCCCAGAGATAGCAAGCCAGACTCTATTATATCTCTGTTAGTTCAAGTCCCAGTTAACTGAGGTTAACCAGCTATACTCACAGGGTTGATATTTTCCTGCCACAGCATATAGACATACTGTCCACGTTGTCGAAGGGGGGTTAGAGCTTTTTTTCCCAGGGACAACCAGAGGACATTTCCAATGTGGATCTCTTTAGTTAGTAGAATGTTACGGTTTCCTACTTTGGTTTTTAGCCACTATTTGTAGAGGTGAGGATAATAATAATGGGACCCTGTGAATTGGTAGGATGTGTCGATAGATAATAGTTCTTTAGTATCAGTCCATTGAGTCGCCTATGGCTGTAAAGTGCAAGTGGTGAGACTCAAAGCTCAGCAACCCGCACTGACATTATAGCTGATGTATAGGTTCGTAAATCTCGTCTCCTCGCCACCCACTACACATCTTCTCCACGTATTATCGCTCTGGGAGAATTCATTGTGCCACATGTCGGTCTCCAGTGCTTTTGTCTCTCCTTTTCTCTCCCTTTTATTCCCGTATTTTTACTTAAGGAGAGAAAAATTTCATGGCAATCCATGCTCTCCTCGTATGTATCTTCAAAAAGCTTGTCTTCTTATTCCTTGTCCTACATGCATTCCTGACTTTTCCACTCTCCTCCTATAACCATCCCTAGACTATGTATATGTTACGATACGATGCTAGTATACACTAGTGCAAGTTTAATGCACATGGGCCTATAGATTCTATTTCCACACTTTGTTTGATGCTACTACGTATCCCCTATTTGTACTATTTGTATGTCTGTTGTGAGACTAAATACTCAGTTTTAGCCTTCTTAATACATACTGGCCTACTATTACAATGCATTACATAGAGTCTCGCCAAGTTAGCAGATTTTAGGTTAAGGAGAAAGAGAGGGAGAGAGAAAGAAAAAGAAAAGGAAGTCATGAAGTAAAAGAGATTTACAATTTGTGTGCTTTAAGGGGGAAGCAATCAGAATCAAAACGTATGACGATGTAATTTGAATGAGAAAAGGTTCTGTTGTAGGATAATTCGGGAGATACATGGGTGATGGTTGGATAGTGCTCGTGGTTTCCATTGAGACATAACTGGGAGAAAAAAAGTTGTGGTTGAAGGAAAAAGCTATATTTGGAATGTCTTTTACTTTATATGTACTTTATGGAAGTCTCCATTGTACGTAATGGACTCTGCTGTGGCAATGTAAAAGGGAGAGAGAAATGGAATTATTGTTTTGTGATATGGCGGGAGAGGACTACATGATTCACCTCACTCTTTCTCTCTCCCTCTCGCAGAGTCTTTGGACAGAGAAGAAAAGAAGGGACGTCTATATTGGGTTTCCGTTGAGAATTTTCATGGATTAAGACCTGGGAAATTCAAAGAGATTCAAATTTAAGGATTCTCAGGACTAGTTGTGGTTGACTAAATGGCCTTGTTACGTACACAGTGTGGAATTTAGTGTTGGAGCGGAAAAAGATTAAGGCGGCATATAATATAAGTAATCCTGATCGAAAATCTAGATGGGTGGAGGAGTGAAATGTGCGGGCGACAGGCATTGTCTAATCGCCGTAATGGCTCATAAGGAGATGAGGAGGCAAATTTTTAGTGGAGACAAAAGAATAGGGCATTGCCGTCCGTAACGAGCTTTTCACACGATTCAACGAGCGGACTAACTACATATATCTCTTTACACATGTATACTCAATTGCCAGTAGCCGCTCTTTCCACGAGGGACTCTCTCTCTTTCTCTCTTTTACTACTTCATGCATGTATTTAAATAGAGACTATAGAGGGGGGTGTAGCTTCACGCAGTGCAATGTATACGTACACATGGAAAGGAAAAAAAGACTCCATGGACTGGTTTATGTACGGCAGTATCCTATGCAAATGAGTGTGTGAAGAATTTGCATGGAAAAGTGCTGCAATGTCGTCATGTGCAGCCAGAAACTAAGACTTGGAAATTTATGTCATCAGATCTTGAGAGATTACCACACCCTTTCTGATCACGTCTTGCTCAACACGCCTAATCATGTGCGCTTCCTGAGCCCAGATGCAATCATGGACATACTCAGAGACCGTTTCAGCCAATCTCTTCATTCCACAATCGAGTCCATTCCCATATTCATAGAGAATCCATCCGTCCGTCTCAATCTTCGGCCTCACTCACTTCCTATACAAACCTTCCTTGAAGAAACTTCAACAGCTCAAAATACTCAGGGGTGGTTGGTCTCCTCAACTTTTCTCACTATACTGGGATGCTCATGAAACCGGTCTCATGTACTGGTGGTGGAGGAGGTGGTGGTGGTGGTGATAGAAAGAGTATAGGAATGAGCAGGATTTTTTTTCTCGACAGTACAAGTCCTTTGATAAAGATTTGTCTGCAACCCTCGTAATTTCTTTTCTTTCCACTTCCCTATGATTTCATAGTGGAAGGAGATAATACATGGCCAGCCTGGTTTGATGGAATGAGTGACAGATTTCTTTGACGACTCCCTCCCTTTCTTTCCATCTGTCTCAATACATATTTTTTTAACAAGAAAAAGTATCGGGACGGAATGACTTTTTCCCTTTTGGTATCTCTCTCACTCAATACTTTCTCCCTCACTCGTGACTTAAGTAGCATGTTTGGATTTGATCCTACTCTGTGGAAGGAGTATCTATCTACAGAAGGGTAGTTCCAGTTTCTCTTTTAAATTCCGTATGAAGTTTATGTTGAGGAGAGGGAAAGCTTGGAGAAAGAAGAGATGTAGTTTTTCTTTTTTTTTTTCTTACTTTTTTATTATCTGACTTGAGGATGAGGATTTCTTTTTGCCGCATTTCATACCTCGATTATTACATTGCACCCAGTTGAGTGGCATCTGCTACTCCATGTCGTCAATATTGGTCAAAGCTATGAATATATTTGGGTACAGGCCATGAAATCAAAACTCTGGGATAGCAATGTGAGCGATGATTCATAAAGAACACCGTCTTCTTCCGACAGAATGGTCCACGATCAACTTCTTCCCTCCCTACATACATAAGGCTATACTACGTGTTTCTACAAGACATTGCGTGTGTAGGAAGTGCAGATCTACTTGTGTATACTTTTATCATATCACATGAGATCTTCTTTTTCTGCTGGTTTAAGGAATTTCTAGTTTCTATGGAAAAGCTTATAGGAGTGTATATGGACATGTATGGTTTTTATTTGCATATGGAGATAGATCCGTGGGAGAAAGTTATATAAATTGTATTATTGAAGGAGAAGAGAAGTAAAAGTACACAAGTTGTAACCACACTGTTGTACAACTGTGAAGATGGGATGAAAAGCTGACGACAAACACCATATGAGTGAACTTCGTCAGTTGACTCTTGGGCGACTTTGACTAAATCAGCCATGTCTTTATCCAATAGGAACTAAATCCGTTCAATATCATTTCACTGCCCTTTAATACCCTCCCTGTAGTGTTCTCACTATCCCAGCCTTTCATATATATTTAAAGTCCCATGCTGTATTTTCTCGAGACCCAGACTGACGTGGGGTATACTTTGTGGAACTACATACGGAATATATGTAACTTCCTTTAAAGCGAGCGGCACACAGCATGCAAAGGGAAGAAAAGCTATGAAGCAGACTCAACAAGATTCTTGTGTCTCCCTTCCAGCCCAACCTTCTCCCTGTTATGCTGCTCAACAATCTGAGGCAATAACATGATTTAGCGTTGATTCATACCTCCAGCTGAATTTATCGTCACATTTCAAATACTACTCTCATCCGTACCACACTTTTCTGCCTCACTCTCTTTTCTCTCTCTCTCTCTCTCTCTCTCACTCACTCTCATACACACCCATAAGCGTACAAGTGACTCTACAACAATTCAATCTGATTTTTACTCTTCGTGGGATAATATATACTCTCTTCTCTTCCTCCAACGGATTTATCCCCCATTTACGAATATTACAATGCTTCAAGCCCATAAACACAACTGCGGCAACAACTATCGCATGGGTTTTTGTCTTGAAAAGTGCATGTTCGATTCCTTCAAGCTGACATCTTATTGCTCAGTCAACCTTTCCGTACTTCCTCTGAAAACCAAACATATTTATTATCATGTTAAAAATATATTACATCAAGTGCTGATCTGACGGACGCGCCATACTACCTCACCCATTGCATTTTTACCCTCACTACAAAAGCCACACGAAGGGCTCCGTACTTTCTCTAACAGGACGTGCATATATTTTTTCAGGGAAAGCTTTTACTCCAATTGAAGTTTCAAAGCACCTCTCCTGAATAGTATCCTTAGCTAATATGAACATCACGTTTTTTTACGTTTTTAACTTACTGAATAATTCAGTGAAAGCAAGTCCATTTGCTTTAATTTTTTACTCTTTTAAATTATCCGTGCATAAATGCTATTTGCTTTGCAATTTGAGCAATAAAGTGTGTGGTTATTTTGGGACTGTGCGGATCTTTTTAATTTTATTATATTTCTTGTGTAAAGGCGAAATTCTCATTTCAAATAAGGTGACTTCCTTGTTTGGAATCACGTGAATTTCCGTATTTGAAATGGGGAGAAAGTCCGTAGCTAAATATGGAGAAAGTCGCTATTTCAAATATGGTGAAAGTAATTACAGTGATTAGGAACTTACCATACAATTTACATTTGGATCTCAGAGGTATCATTCAACTTGAGAGAGAAACATGAGAGAAAGGGAGGAAATTATCTAGATAAGGATGATGACAAGGGCTAAACACTAGTTTTCTCCTCGTCTATTGCTGCTACAAGGTCTCCCGTATCATTTTCCTAGACGTCTCTCCCCAATATGAGGAGCGAGCATTATGTCATATAAGCTTCGCACATAAAGTCTAAATTCCTAAAAAGCAAGTAGAGAAAGAAACGAGGGCCTAAGAAGAGGTGGATTGGGTTCATGGAGAAAGCATATAGACTCATTGTATACATAAGATCGGTTGGGTTGTGAGGGAAAGTTGTTTCGCCTTAAGTGGTGAAAATAGGCCGAGAAGAAATCAACGAGTAAAGTGGTAGTTGGTAGGTATCTCTCTCTCTCTCTCTCTCTCTCCAGTCTTTTCCTATGTTTCTCTGAAGGAAGGGTAGGAGCAGGCCGATTTGTATTCAAGCAGTTTGCAACTCATTAATGAAATTTGCCGTATGCTTGGGGAAGTCTTAATTATGGTTGTTACAACGCCATCATCACTTACTTAAGGTTCTACTCAACAAAGTTTCGGCATGTAGGTATGGATAGGGTGCGTATGCTCATCTGTACATATTTCCATGGAACCATATAAGTGTCTAACAGCAAAGGAATGGATAGAACGATGCTTGTATTTTATTGCTACTGCTCATCTTCCTGCCTTTTTGAGAGTATCTCTACATATGCATGCCACACAAGTAGAGAAAATTATTCCAGAGCATCCCTTCCCTTTCTAATTTTTACTATCACTTCCAAGCTACCCCACCGTTTAGAGAAAAACGTAGGAAAGAAAGCCGCTACCTTTAGTTTTTATTAGGGAGAATAGCCACACTCAAAATGCATTGTCGACGTAAACAATGACGTTAAGGAGTGGAGAATGGCAAGGAAGGAGAAGGATTTATCATCATTTTCCCGATGGTTACACAAGTGTTGCTTTCCACTTAATTCCCCTTGCAAGTTGACACAGTTGGTGATGAAGGAGAGAAGTGGCTTTATCATACCGTAGTTTTTGAGGTAAAAGTTTCCACACTTTTTTACTACTACCCGGGCACTATAACTTGGTATTTCTTAAGCAACTCTTGGTTGCATAAACGGAGTTAATTTTATTCTCTTCTCTTTATCTCCATATCGATGGGGCATTCTCCTTAAATGCTGTAATTGCTTGAATGACTCCATCCACTACATATGTTAGCTATCTCTGTAAAAGTTAAGTATAAAAGGAAGTTCTGTAAAAATAGAGCTGAGGAAAGTTAAACTACAAGACTACATATTCTTGAGTAGAATTTTTTGGGTTCGTTTCCATGTAATGAAGCGTCGAATAGGGTTGAATGGTAGGTAGAGAATATCTGCAGTATGTGAAGGGTGCTTTGGAGAAGCCAATGAATGCTGCGTAGTGACACAAGTAGCCGGGCGTGAAAGGAGTTTAGGTATGTTGGCCAAGTGGCAATTGAGATTCCTCATGAATTGTTGAGAATATAAGGAGCAGTTTCTCCTCAGTGGTCATTCTCATGTGAGGGAGGATGTGCTCCGAGGAGGATTCGTATGCGTTAGGAACGTGGAATTCCTTCTGTCCTACACTCAACCATACACGCTCAACTAAACAGAGATACTCTTACATTTTCATGGATATGTAGCATTACTCCGTAGCTGTGGGAATGAAGCGTTTTTAGTGAGAGAAAATTGAGACGCATGCAGTTGAAAGTTGTGTGAATCAAGGAGGGATGGGTTGTAGGAGAGCTGTACTGAAACGAAGCAAGTATAACCGTCTCAAGACATTTAGATCAGACCCAGAGATGAAATGAGAAGAGAGGGAGGGTAGTGTATATATTCATCTCATATCTTTACTATTTCTTTGTGGGGTTGTTGAGGAGCCGAAAATGAACCTATTCCTATTTTCGGTCCTTGCTTATTTCAATGCAGACACATATTTTTATATAGCCCATGGACGACAGTTGGAACTGCATAAATTCAATGTCCAATGATCCGATGCTCCCGGTTTGTTGACCAATGCCGCTGCATTAAGTGACTATACTTTCCCTTCCCTTGCCGCCAACCTAACTGTCTCCCGAAGAATTAAACTCTCCCTTTAGTAGCTGTAAATGCTCCTGCCACGTGCTTGGATCTGAAAGAGGCAGACAGGCAGGAGCACATGCAATTCATAGTCAACCGCTCCTTCATCACTCTAGTTAATGGTCTTGCATTCCTGCTTGTATTCAATACACATTATTCATTGTAAGTGGCCATGGTCTGGGATTAGATATTTTTCCACTTTTGCCCTTTTTTAAAGTCAATCTGAGCCAGGGTACATTTATTAACTAATATCACAGCCTTGCTAAATATTTGTAGCACAGTATTTGCAAAAGCTAATCAATGGGAAAATCTGAAGTTTTAGGAATATGACGCGCAGAACATATTTTTCAACTATGTATGAATTTAGCTTTTCTAGAACAGTTACATACATTTATTATGTGCTGTCTTCACGATAGGATTTAAAAAACGAAAATGCATCGCCAGTATATAAAACATTTATCTACTATGTAGTTAGGAAAATCATCTCATTAGCATGTTCAGCTACCGATTCATTTAAACTGTGGGACCTATTAATCAAGACCCTTCACCATAACAGAGTATCAAAACTTATCGAATACAGATTTGAATTCAACTTGAACGTCTTCACAAGTCTTTTTATATTTATTGTATCTTGATCCAGGTATCAGGTTATTCAGTGTACTACATTAATTTTCAATAACGGATACCATATAAACGCAGGACAATCAAGAAACGGAAAAAATATAATTTAAAAGAGGGCATAGAACACATTCAATAATACATCAATATTAGACAAATAAATAGGGAAGGATACAGATGCTCATTGCTATTATTTTGAGTACTCCACATGTTAGGATTTGTACAAAATCTAGTAAAACAAGTGCTCTTACGAAGTAAGGATTTGACGTTTTTACATTCTGATAAGGGCTGCTTTATTCATAGAAATCAACCAGTGTATACAGCATTACAAATTTCATAAAACTTTACATCAGACAATGGTGAACATTGCTTACTTCTTAAATCTAGGTTACTTATGTTCTAGAACATCCGTTCAATTGGTCAAGGATGCAATTGATGAATTGTATTCTTAACACCACTTGCACAATTTTTAATTATATACACCATACGAGTCATCAGGAAGCAAATGTATCAAGCAAATGTATCAAAATGTATTAAATACCTTGTATGAAGTAAATAGAATGAAATACGACCGCCCTGACTTAGTTTCATAAGAATATTCACAATAATTGTTAAAAAACATACCTTTAAACTATCCAATCAAAACTCAACAATAATTATTATGATATGATTTGGTTTTAAATGTCAGCTATCTTCAGTACTCATTACCTGCTGTGTCTAACACGCATTATAGGCGTTTGTATTGCGTATGCACTTTGTGACAATAAAAAGCATTATTATTATGTATGAAGTCTTATGAATTGCCTTATATGGAATTGCATAAGAACGAGGAAAGGCAGAGGATTTGTGAGCTTAGATAATAGATAAAAGGTTCTAGTTCTTCCAAGTGGTTTCAACACAAAGAGAAAATTCAGGACAGTATTACTCTATCAATTCTTCATAACTGTAAAAGACAATGTCACACAAGCGTACCAGAATCTCAGTCACAAATAGGATGTTAAAATGTTCGACTAAATCAGACTGGTGAATCCGAGAACCTAGTATAGTTAAAAATACAAGAGTTGATACTGCAGAGGGTACTACACCCCATATAGGGAGGGAATATTTCAAGTTTGAGATTTTAATTCTGTTTTGAGCGAAGCGATGCATTTTGTTGTGTGCAAAATTTCAGTGTCGGCGATTTAGTCAAGTAAATACCACACACGCATGTGTTGTTGATGATATGAAAAGATTTTAATATATCAGAACATTTTTCAAGCATGTCATAAATTGAAACAATTGGTTATGTCATGAAGCAAAATGGGAGAAGATTTGAAGCATAAATGAGGAAAACAAGATTAAAATATCTGTACAATATGTACATGAATGCATAATTTGTGTAAAATATCATGAGTGCAGCTGAAATTCTCGGCGAGGCTCAACGTTGGCTTGATGGTAGCAGTGTAACAGTTAATTTCTTCGACAACATTTCCGGCATGGGGCTTTAGTTGCTGGTACCTTTGGTCTGCGTGTTGTCAGTCTGCTGCTTTTTTGCGTGCTTGTGGGGTGGACGAGGAAGTTGTGTATGAGCGTGCTTTTGAACAGAGTGGGGGGTTGACGTGCTTAAGGAAGGTGATTTGAAGGAAGTTGTCTGACATGCATCCGATTTGAGCTTATACTCGTCTTACTATTTTTCAAAATTTTGAAAATGTTTCTAGATTTTTCAGAATTTTGAAATTTTCAAAAATTTATGCTTGTATGCACGTCTGCACTGAAAAGGGATTCGGATGGCGTTCATTGCAGGTCTCCAGTTGTTGTCAGTTTTTGGTGGGACAAATCCGACCGGGACGGTCTTATTATATCGCTTCGCTCATAAAAATTTATGAACTTTCGAATCGAATCCACCAAGACAAGTGAACTGTAGTTGTATTGTGTTCCGAAATATTAATTTTATTAGGTAAGGGAAAAACACAACCTTTCTGTAATCGTTTAGTTAAAAAATACATTGGATTTGAACGTTAGAAGGGTTTTTCTTTGCTTGAGAAGGATCAGGAAGAGTAAGATCATAGGATTTTTATAAATGCATCCGATTTAGGAAACATATTGTTCACATGATAACAAAAATGTCGCACTTACGCATAAACATTGATGAATATTTAGACCAAGGTTGGATAATCCTGGAGAATATCCTACTGCACGCATAGCCCGTAGCTATGCATTCCTGCATGGGAAGTGGTGCAAGATGGTTACAATACCGGAACATAACGTGAGATTGGGAACGAAAGAGCATTCTTTTCAGTGTGTTCTTCAACTTTTTCCCCTCAAGTTCTTAGGGTGCGTTTGAAATGAGCCCGTGGTGGACATTGAAACCCATTCTAGACTGCCTTATGATTACCTTCTTCCTCAATAACGAGCGATGAAATTGCCCACGGAAGGAATGCTTACTTCTGTATGTCTCAACATCCTTGTCACACGCCGTGCTGAACACTATTCTTCTTGTTATCGCAATTGAATTGCTTTCTCCCTTTCACTCCTACATGTGTCTGTACATCCTCCCTATGTGTATATACAATCTCTACCATGCATTCATATTGCTAAAAAAAACCTTTAAAAAAATGCGTTCTAGTAGCCACGGAGCTCTTGCAATGAGCTATTCATCCTTGGAATTGTCTGTGGTGCAGTGCAATAACATGCATCCGTCTGTCAAATATTAAGAATGAGCCGCATTTTGCCCTCGAACATTATCTGGGACCTTGTCCCTTTTTGTCACTTCCGCTTTACATTCCACATTATTGCAAAAGAACCCAGCAGTGTATTATATATAATAATACTAGTAATAATACTAATAATAATAGACTACAGTGCCGAAAAAGTATGTCTCTGTATCTTCCAACGTTGTTCGGAATTCACGTGAAAGTAAAATGTTCAAATCCAAAAAAGGGAGAATTGAAAAGTCGGAGGGAGTAGAAAAAAATGCAATCAGATGCACCAGAGAAGGACAGGAAGAGAGATTCGAGTATTCAGCACGTCAAAGAATAGGTTAAAAGGCTCTAGCAGATTGGGTCACGGAGGCAACATTCCTAGGTTATTTACATTCTGATAAATTTGTGTGCGGAGAAAATTCGGGTTCATTTAAATTAGTATAAGCATGAAAATACGCGTGATGTGGTGAAAAATTAGGGTATAAGTGTCGCGGGTAAAGACCGGTTCCGTCAATAGCCTTAGAAATACGGAGAAAGGCTACATTTGAATGAATTGATATCTGAATGGGCGAATGATTGAAAGGGCGGAAGAGCTTGTGAATAGTTGAGTGGGTGGAAGCTGATAAGGAAAGAAGGGATTATGCGAGGAGGGAAAACCTTGCCGATCATCAGCGTTTAAGGACGAACTTGGTTGGAAGAGCGGCGGCAAAATATATCTCTATTACGATAGTGACAAACGACGGGGAGGTCTTCTTACATAGCCAACGAGCATGGCTTTTATTCAGGTGGTGCTCAGAGCTCACTCTCACTTCCTTTTTTACTCTACAATCTGTTATGTACCATCAATCTAGCTCCGCAGCCAAACTGTTCTCTGTATCCACCCCCACTGCGCTTATGTCACTCCGTTAGTTTTACCGGAGCCGGATTAATCCATGAATGGGGTCGAGCCACAAACCCAAAATTTGTTACTTGGGCTACCTGAACTAGCCTTCCATTCTGACTTGTTCCATACAAGTGTCTATACTTAAAGGTTGCATTCAGGTCCTTTCAGTTGGAAAAGTTGGTTTTATTTGAAGGGTGGAAAAGCTACATAAATCATACGGCATTTCTTTAACTTCTCTCTCCATTGTATATTTTCCCGTCTTTCCCGAGTGCATTTAAGGGATGATCAGAATTATTGCTCTGCCTCAGTTTTTTCCCTTTTCCAAGCTTCTCTCTTGAAATATTATAGTGGCTTTAGTCTATTGGATCAGTACTGATTTATCCCTTGTATTGAGCCTTTTTGACCTCCTTACCAATCCGCATTGTTTTCATAAAAATCCAGCTAATACATTTGATATTTTTCAAGCTCATTGAAAATGTTTTAAGCGTTTATTATATGATTAAAATTTCGTGATTTTGTTCGTTTTTTCCCCTATTTGACTATTTTAATGCGGCGTTGCAAAAAAAATGAGCTTTTTTTAAAATTGTAACTTATAGAGAGATGTGCAGTATATGAGGAACTCGTAGGAGGTTTGCGTAAGCGTGATACAAATAATAACTGTGTTGGAAGTTGAGTTGAGGTAAGAAAAGTGGGGATGTTTAGAGGTGAAAATGTGAAGTGTGCATGGAAGGAGGTGTAATAGTTTCTCAACTTTTCTCCAACGACTCCATGCGGAGGCTCTTCTTTTTGTAGGTAATGTAGGACGAGTAGCGGGGAAATGTTTATTGTAGTTACGGTAGAGACTCCTACTTACAAGTTGAACTGGGTGTGCAGGAGGGCATAAAAATGCAAGCATATAATGGAAGCACATGGTTAGAGGTTTATCTCTTGTGTTTTTTTCTACATTCCCCGCATGAAGAAGGCTTGTGTGGTTATAAAGTATTTGAGAGAGAGAGAGAGAGAGAGAGAGAGAGAGAGAGGCCTCGTACATTCCATTGCGTAAAAAGACGGTTTGGAAAAAGAGAGGGAGTTTAAAGTTGATGTAGGTGGAAGAATGTTGTGGGAGAAGGTAGAGTAAGTAGTGTAGTAGAATTGGTAGAAAATCGGGACTTGGAGAAAGCGGTTTTGGATGAGCAGGGAGAGTCGTTCGTCGTGTGCCTCTTTGTCTGTTGTGGCGGGCCGTTGTCGGAAGGGAGAAAAACATTGGGAGCACATGGAAGACTTCGGATCCCCCTTCCCATTTCGTGTGTATTTTTCCTAAAGTGTGTTATATAAATACACATGTAATACTTTTAATGTAACTGGAGCAGTATAGGGACTCTCTTGGTTTTCTCCCTGTACGATTTCCTCTCTCCCACTATTTCCGTGCATAAGACTCTTCCTCTTCTTGTTCTGTCTTCTCCTTCCTCGAGCCCTCTCCACTAAAAGGTGTATGTATAATTCCGGATTTATTTGAGAAGGTAGGCATAAGAGCTGAGGAGAGAGAGAGAGAGAGTTGATGTACGTACTGCGTTAAAGGAGCTTCACATCTTCATTCCCTTAATCGGTTTCATGACTCTCTCTCTCTCTCTCTGTATGTGTGTGTGTTCGTCTTACACAATAGGGATTTATGTCGGGTCGTGTTCTACACACCACTTCCTCTCGGATAAACAGTTTCCCTGGAACATTTTCATGTTTCATCTCTCTTCACTACTCTTTCTCTCTTCCTTTCTCTCTCTCTCTCTCACTTATTGTGCTTCGATTCCCTTCGATTTTCAAGCCCCATTTACATCTTCTTTTCCTTGGACCGCCCCATGCCTTTATTATCTACCCAACTGGTTCCCACTAAGCCATTGCATTTACTTTACATCACTTTCCCTCTGCCCTGTCTAAGCCATTCGTTCCTATCTCTTTCACTTTAAGCCTCGCATCATCAACCTTCTTAGAATCCAATGAACCTTCGTTAGTTGCTTCCGAAACAGTCAAATTTATAGTCCTTCCTTTGTGTATTTAAATAAAAATCAACTGAACAAAACTCCTGCCCGGCGTTTTTCTCTCGCTCACCCCTCTATTAAGGTAACGGCTTCTTTTCACCTTTTTGCTTTCTTCTCCAGTTCCAAGAGTCAACCAACTCAACTCACAGCTACCTTTAACTTTTCTTCTAGCTTCCAACTATATATAAGATTTCCCTATGAGGTCATAGCAAATAAATGTATTTGGGACTAAAAAAGGCACTACTCAAGCCAGCCCGCCGCATTTCGGGAGACAATGTACAGCCAATGAGGACACAACAGGGATTTCTATAAAATGGAAACTTAAAAACGGAAATAGGAAATCGAGCTTTCAAACCGTCAGGGTAAAACCTCACGTATGAATTGTGAGTGTGAAGGAAAAGTCAAAGTGAGGATGGAGACGAAAGAATAATTGCTGGGATAAATGGGGTCGTAAATAGGTGACATCCGTTTTACAACTCTTTTGGGGGAGAAGTGTTGAGTGGGCTAGAGAAGAGAGAGAGCGAGAGATAGAGATGAAAGAAGGATGTTGAGGATTTTTGAAGAGGAGGTATCGTCGTTTGTGAGAGATGTTAAATGATTTATATTGAATTGGATGTAGCTTTTGGTGGTTGAATGGGAAGAGCTCAGATATCGGAGAGTGTGTAGTAAAGTAAAAGGAATAGTGTTGACGGAAATGAGTTGCAGAATCTGTTGCTCTGTATTTTCTCTCTCTCTCTCTCTCTCTCTCGTACTCTCTCCTTGAAGACGAAACTGACGATGTTAATTATGGCGGCGGCTGCGGGAGAGTCAAAGGAGAGAGATTATTTGCAAAAGGAAAAAACGTTTTTAGGGACTAGAAAGTGCATTCATGGACGGAAGTGGAGTGGAGACTTGTAATAATTCTGTTGAAAATAGACGTTTTTCTCCTAACTCCTTGGCGTACACATGGCAATGTGTGGCAATGGTTTTGGAAGAGAGATTAAATCGGTTTTACACAAGGAAAGGTTCTATGTGTGATCTAAGGGCTATGACTCTCTCTCTCTCTCTTACGGTCTGTTTGTTACTGTTGTGAGAGTCGTAGAATTATTGAAGGAGTTGAGAAGGCGGGAAGAGTGTATAGAGATAGGGAAAGTGCTCTCTTTCTAATGGATGCTCTGTTGAAGGTAGTGGGATCCAGTGAGAGAGAGAGAGAGAGAGAGAGAGAGAAATGTTGAATAGTAGAGATGAGTATGGATGAGCAATCTATTTGAGATTTTGGGATTTATAGGTGATATTTAAAGGGAAGTCAAAAGAGAGGGGCAGGTCCCGATGGTTCTTCGATGCCGCTGGTGGTTGTAAATTTTCTTTGGTAAAGGAAGACGGAGACTGGGTTCAAGGGACATAGCGGATACGGGTCTTTCCTTGTACTCATATGACAAACGATAGTGCTCGTATGTCTTCAGAAATGGGGATCCACATCTCAGGAAAGGTCGGTTTGTTTCAATCCATATCAGAGGATAGAACTTGTCATCAATTCACTTCCAACACCACCAAAAAACCACTCTTGTCAACATATAAAACCGACTCCATAGGCATCGCGAGCGAGATAACGTTAGCAATTGACGACTGGGATAGTCCTTAGTCGGCAGATCCTTTTCTTCCCATCCTTCCACAGTTCTAGTAGCTCCAAGCTCTACTACTTCTCTCTCTCTCTCTCTCTCACTGTCTCTCTCCTGGTGGCTGCCCCCATCATATGCACATCATTTCTAACAGCTTTTGTAATAGCGAAAACATGAGTGGTAGTATGAAAATGTGGGAGAGAGGCCTCAATAACCACAGCCGCAAACTCTTGCAATGGATGTACACACACCGGCATATCCAACCACCTCACTAACTTCCTACCTACCACCAAAAACACAGGCCCATTTATAGATGCAACACTTATCCATTTCTACAATGGCCCTCTCCGTTCCTCTCACTTTCTTTCTGGTCATACAAGTTCAGTCAAATTTTTACCACTACTTTCTCCACTTTCACTCCCTCCTCTCTCTCTCTCAGCTTCTCCTAGCAAACAATTTAGCCAAATGTTGGAGCATATCTTGAAATGCAGAGAAACTCTATAATAATAAAGGCTTTGGCACATGAACACTTCCCCAGAGCATGAAATGCACGTTAGCGGGTAGGAGGAAAAGAAGCTCAAATGTTTCAGTTTGGATCATATCAAAGGATTATGTACACGTGCAGTGTCTTGACTGTCAAGCAATGTCACACCTTTCCTTAAACGGCTGTCTCCGGCCTCCCCTTCACCCTGCTTCCTTCTCCCATGAACTCCCTACACTCTTCTTTCTCTTGGGCAACTTTCATCCGCTTTCTCCACAATACTCTCCCTTCATCATATCTGTCTCTCCACCAACTCATTTTTTATCGCTTACAAATGTCTCTACATAGTTACATTTTAGTACCTATAGCTTTTCTTTAAAATCTCGGAAATATTTACAACCATAGAGATATGTATATTACATTTTTTTAATACAAAAATATAGAGCCATTTAATTTATATTTGAAATGATTTTTTTTGAAAATTTTAAAGAAATTTAAAGTTTACAGAATTTTTTTCCTGTGTAGAAAAAAGGTCAAGGGACAAATTATATGTAAAATTGTATTTTGTAGAAATAATCTTTTTTTGTGGGGAAAATTCTAAAAAAAAATTGGGCTCTTCCAAAAATGTTGCTTATTATATTGGTTGGGTTTTTTGTATGATGATTCTAGACTAATGAATATTGGTTTGTTTGGACAGGGTATGCTCACAATCCGTACAACGGTGTAATATGCAATGACACCATATTGGCCACAGGAGTTTTTTCCTCCAAAGAGCTCTGGCGACTCTCCAAAGGTTAGTAGTTTGGACCAATCGTCTTACCTTCACAGTTGTATATGTCTTGTACACTCCAAACACACTCCTTCTCAACTTGCTTTCAATGTAGAAATGTTCCTCCAAATAGAGATGTGTAAATTCTCAAAACAAAAAATCACATTCACTATATACTCGCACAATTATTTGAGCAACACTTTTGATATTTCCATCATATCTATCTATTTGTAATTAATATCATGTAAAAAGGCAGGGACTGGACAGACAAAAATCTCCCACAGCGTCAATACTCTCCTCCCTCCACAATGACTTTTTTTTTACATCGACCATTTTCATATGATAACCGCCTATCCCCCCACTTGATAACCCAAAAGTCACTGTAACTCTATATAGTTTTATGCATCTAAAACTTCCTGTCTTTTACATTCCTGCCTTTGGAAAACCAAGAACCTCTTTACAAGCTGACAGGCTGAACAATACGTTAAAGCAGTCATAAAGCTACCAAGTGCTTCTTAACAATTGAGATTCTCTCCATGCATCTTCTTCTTCTGACTACCCTGCCCCAATAATGTTTTCTTGTGTTCACAGAAGAAAACAAGAGTGCATTCATAATAGCAAGACACATGTACTTTGCATTGGATAATATACTGCCGCATATGCATGTAAGTTAGTCTCGCTCACAGGGAACTGCTGCATAAGGGGATGGAAGGGAAAGAGAGAGAGAGAGAGAGAGAGAGAATGGAGAAAGTATGACTTACTCCTCTGTTAGTAGCCCTTTCCAGTAATAGTTTTGTGTTTTATAGTCAATTTAGATATGAAAGAGAAAGTGTGTGTAGTATTTGTGAGAGAGAGAGAGAAATTTTGCGTTGTCGTCCGTCGCATCGTCTTTGTCGTAGCAGCATCGCGGCGGAAATAATGTTACTTAAAAGCGGTACATTTACAAATTCTATAGCAATGGGTTTGCTTTTGCAAACAAAACACCCAGAAGAATAAGAAGAAGGAGGATATGAAAAAAATCTATGGCAGGATAAGCATAAGCAGAGTGAAATGACGAATCGTATGCCAGTTGAAAACTCGGTTCCTTTCTCTCTCTCTCTCTGTTTTTCTCAATGTGTTTGAAAGCGTTGTTTTTTTTCTATATGCTTAAGTATGGTATTTGAAGGGAAAAGGAATAAATAAGCCAAATGAAAGTATATGTGAATTCATGTAGTTTGGAATTCCAGAGAGTTTACGCTCACATTCTGGTACTGTAGAGAGACTGAGAGAGAGAGAAAGAGAGAGATGTTTGTAGGAGATAGGAGTATAGGAGTGTAATGATTATGTGAACTATGATCTGTACTGTCTTTTATAAATTAAGTTCTTTGGAAATATTTGCATGTGAGAAGAAGGATAGAGACATAGAGAGAGAGAGGCCTGGTCCTTGTATATTTGCGTATAGTCTCTCTCGCTGTGGATATTTTTACTGTGAGTTAGTGGGTGAAAGAGGAAAAGTGTTGTAGTTGTCGTTAACGTAGGAGGTAGCATAGGATCTTGCTCATTGCGTGTATATGTGTAAGAGAAATATCCAAAGTTTTTTTCTCGGTGCTCTGTGTTCTCTTTTGCTCTCGCTTAGTTCATCCGTTGGTTGTTGTAGGATATGACATAATATTAGGAATAGGGAAAAGACAGGGAAGTATACCATAGTAAGGGAGGAAGGAGAAGAAGAGTATGGGAATGTGCGAATTGTGAAAATGGAGGGAGTTCGGAGGCAGTGGGAACAGTGTGGCGTGTAGTAATTTCGTGATATCATCAGAAGCTTTTATGGTCTGTTGTATATGCATCGGGAGGCTAAATGTTGTGTGTAGGAATTGATGACAAATGGTGTCTCCTTTACTAGCCATTTAACTAAGCAGTTTGGAAGCAGAGCTTTGTCACTGCGGTTTCCACCACTCCAGGAGGTATTTGACGAGTTGCTTGGGTCATAACTCTGACCCTTTTCATCACAACCCATTCTCTCTCTCTCTCTCTCCTTTCCCTGTCTCACTCTCATCTACTTTGTATCGATTCCTCTAATCAACCAATCTTTTCCTCTTGTTCTCTCTCTCCTCTACGTCTCTCTTTCCAGGATTTCCCCACTTTCTGTTAAACTTCAATTAAGGGGAAATTCTCATAAATACATGGATTATTTTTCCTCCTTCTACTACTAACAACCCCGTTACTACAAATATCATTCCACGTTTAACCCTTTTAAGCCTGTCGTCTCTCCCACGCCCACCAAAATGCAGTAGCATATTCATTTATGTCCAAGTATTTGCATTGGTGCATCATGTGCATTTGAGATTAATAGAAGCAAGCTCCAAGTCACTTTTAAAATTCATTCCAATTTAAGGGGTTTCAAGGGTTAAAGGCATTAAAATGAACTGACTCACATTGTTTAGAACCTGTTATGTAAATGTAATACTTGAATTTGATGAAAGAAAGCTTAGTCAGAAAAATGGGGGATGGGCTTAAAATAGGCCCACCCCTAACATTACGTATGAAAAAGGTCAACCAGGAAATCTTGCTGAATATCCAAAAACATTTTCATTTGCAATTTAAGGGGCTTTGCTTATTCATGAGACAAATTTAAAACATTATTTGAACAAAACAAGAGACTTGTAATTTATATTTTTATGAGGACGTAATTCTCGTTTATAAGGGAGCTCGACGGGAACTGTAAGTTCCTGAAGAATAGATTGTTGAAGTTGCATCTTCTTCATTTTTTGAAGACTTTTTGAATGGTTGCAATTAAACTTGAGTTTAAGAATAATGTTATAGTTACGCTATATAAAGTATTAATATTTTTATCACTAAAGTTCAAAAACCTACTGGCTCCCAATGTTTAGAACTAAGAGAAATAATACTTCAATGTTTTACTTAGGTGAAGACTGATATTTATTCAAGAAATTGACCCGCCTTATATACACCATGGTTATCATCATCATTATTATTTATCAGCAATTCATTAGCCATCATGAGCCTTTATCGGCTAATTAGCAGCCACCTATTACCATTAGTGCATTACTGACAATAACAACAACAACATTAGTCATTATATTATAAATAAGTTCTGCACCATCATTAGGATGTTCCAGAACTTGTATATATGTATGTGTACATTCTGACAGGTGGAGGAACTATTTTACGTAATTAAAATTAAAGAAGAGCAGGGCTGGCTGGAATTAAAATTAAGGAAAGCACAGTTTTATTCAGGAGAGAAGTAAGTTGAATCAAGAGCAGGTCAGAGCAGAGTGTCCGAATGTCCTTAAAACCATGTAAGAGAACAGTTAAAAACAATAATAATGCTTAATCTTCTTCAATTGGTTAGAACATTATTTCTTAATAATTATTGTATGAAGCAAAAGTAAACAATGTATGAGTAAACAAAATCGTATCCCTCACAATATGTGTATATATCTATATATATTCTTACAAGAATCTTAAAAATAAATGATAAAATTAGCACTTGAATTTCATGAAAAAAGTTTAGGAAAAGTAGACGTGGAAGTTACGCCCAGTGGTTCATGTACTTTATAGGAAGCTGTGGCTTTAAACGATAGGAATTTAGTGTGTGACCTTGGGATGGTGAGGTGGTTTAAAAGACGAGTTGAGAGGAAATGAGGATACGGGAATGCAGTAATGATATTATAGACGGAAGATGATAGGGTAGGTCCTTTAAGGGACGATGGGAAAGAAAGTTACGAATGAGGATGTTGAGAGAGTGTGACACTTGAGTATGGCCTACTTCAGGATGAATACAGTCTACTCTCTCTATAAGAGCTCTCCCAATAAGAGCAGTCTCCCTATAGTGGCAGCCTCCACTCCCCCCGTCAATGT